>JAJMSJ010000016.1:0-255402 GCA_030578535.1 Yamadazyma tumulicola | reverse complement strand
AGCAGTCTCCAATGAACTGGCACACCAAAATATCGGGATTGCTAAAAGGAAATGGATTTAGACAACTTTTGAGTGAAAACTGCTTGTATGTTAAAGACGATCTTATATTGGGTTTGTATGTGTTGAGAGAACCTTAAAGAATATCTGGCTAAATCTTCCGTTCTATCTGGTTGTACGGATGACATATCGTTAATATTATATTATAAACTTATTTCTTGAAATCCCTGATCTCTGGGAACTCACTCTTCATATAGAACAACAGGATTACTTTGCCAAGACCTATTGCCCACTACCGTAATATTTTCATGTCACCCATATCATCTCGTATCATACCACACGTTAGTTCTATCATGTGCCGTATCTTAACAGGTATTTTCTTGTCACCCGTATCATCTCGTATCATACCACAAGTGACATTTATATCTTAACAACTACTGGCAGTAGTATTACAACAGGTTAAACCAAAGTTTGTGAGGGTGCCTACCTGGATTTCTTGAGAAGAGGGTTATCTCATTCTTCTAAAGGTATGGGAGCTTATATCCAAAGTAACAGATGTGCTTAGGACAATTTTAACAGGGGACTATGCAAGGTTGATAATTGATTGAAGGTCACTCATCAGATAGTCTCTTTGTAATTGTAATTTTTAAATAGTTTTTGGCTTTTGCATACCCATTTGTACCCTTGTTGTCTACGATTATGTAGACGAAGAAATTGCAGGAAATGCCTCGTCTTTTGTCCTCACTTAAACTATGTCCCTACATTTTAAGTGGAGTTTCCTGTCAACACAGCCTTTTCTGAAGATTTATCTAAAGGATTTTTGGTTAACTGAAAGGCCCCTTTCGATTTTAGATGCTCTTAGTTTGTTGTATACTTTTCTTGCTTGAACAGATCTGACATAATGTTGAACTCCAATGGTTATGATCACTCCTCTAGTCTTTCTTAGTCAAGTAAATCTTGTCACTAAGATTCGACATTTAATGTGTCGCATGATTTTTCTTCCAGGAAAATGGGATTATTTCACCTATGCAAAATTTTGCAGCACAAATCCCATCCTCCCCCTAACAAGTAGTATTGAACGGGACTAGTCCAGTTCATTTTGGTATCTCTTTGCCTGAAGTATTTTCAATAATTTCTGATAGTTAACCCTTTCTGTCTAAATTAATTTACTGGTTTTAATAAACGAAAGACGAACTATATACTTCAAAAGCTGTTACAATATATATATAATTATATCACGTGATAAATCTTACGTGTGGTACGATCGGGATGTACGTAGAAACCGGTACTATCCAGATGAATCGAAGTGAATCCTATTGGGCAACCTAGTCTCGTATCACATAATGCTGTTGTTCTATGTAAAGTGTAAGTTCCCAGTGATCAGAAATTAACAAAGCTATTAATAATATAATAACAACATGCCTACCGTACAATGTATTAGTACGAAAGTTTTAGCCAGATACTCTTTAAGGTTCTCTGAACAAGAGCGAGACTGTCAGGAGGTCTGATTCGAAGTGTTCTTCCTGGTTTTAAGGTTGAACTTGCCAATTGCAGTTTGTAATCTTGAGTAAAGGTAAAAAAACTATAGTATGTGAATTTCACATTTTGTAGTCTCCAAATGCTCATGATAAAATATTAAATGAAAGACCAACAAAGATGAGCAAGCTGCTAAGGAGGAAATATAACAAGGCACGGGCTGAGGAATTATATACAGAGATGGATTGTTTCACTCTAAACTGATACGGCAAACAATTCCATTTTACAGTGAGGGAGATTACGAAATGGAAGCTTGTTTATAAGAACTTATCTATGGCCTCAAATGTCAAGCGCGTGTTATTTAAGTCATTGAAATCGCATGATTCCAAACTTGTCTTTATGTTCTATATAGCGTCACTCTAAAATTTATAGACATGTTCTTTAGTATAGCCTAACTCTGCCAATGAGCCAGTGACCTCACCTTGATCAGTAGGTGAGACTTTTGTGCCTGAAATAGCCTGGTATAAGCCTGGAGGGCCACAAACAAAGATTTTTGACTCTTTTGATGGAGGTGGTAAATGTTGTTTCAAGAATTCTTTAGTTATGACACCTGTTTCACCTTTCCAAGTCGTTGGAGGTTTATCAAGAAAGTAAACTACTTTTAATTGATCCTTGTATTTGGCAGCTAATTCGTCAAGTTCACGTTTCAATAAAATGTCTTCAGAAGCAACACTGCCATAAAACAATTGAACTTGAGTCTTGTCTTCAGGATTTTCAGTAATTCTGCTGATCAATCTGTACAATGGAGTAATACCAGTACCACCAGCAATCAATGAAACAGATTTATATTGATTAGGTTCCCATTTCCATTTCACAATTGGACCTTTGAATGACAAAGTGTCATTTGGTTTTAAGTCATGAATATGACTTGACATTTTCCCCCCTTCATATTTCTTAATGACGAATTCGATAATTCCCTTTTCATTAGGGTCATTAATTGGAGTGTAAGGTCTAATCACATTATTTCCCTTAGCAGTAACAAATTTCGTTAATAAAGCAGAACAATCAACTAAACCGCTATCATCATCAGGATTAGATAATTCGAAGATTATCCTTTTAGAAGATTGACCCACATCCACACTCGATTTCAATTTCAAATCTACCCATTCATTAGGGTTAGTGAAGGTTGCCCCGTTTTCATTGGAAATCGGTCTAACAGAACTATAGTAATAGCACAAACTACCTATACCAATGACACCAGTGGAAGCCAAAGTTACTAATTGTTTACGAATTGGTATAGCAAACATCCTAAAAGTTGGTTCAAGTTGTTGTTGAGCAAGCTTAAAATATTCAAGTTTTTCGTCCAGTATAAAGTTGAGGCTCCTCAGGCTAAATCATTATCACCTGACCCGCAATTGATTTAATGCGAAATCTAGTAAACCTGGAGACTGCCAAAATCTAAACCGAGTTCTTGAATCGGTTGCTAAGTTACAGTGGGCAAGTGATTTGAATTTGTAATCCACCAACACACCTGAATTTGACTACTTATAGCGAACAAAATGTTGAAGGGAAAGAGTCAGAAAGAATTGTTGCAATTATCCAAAACAATTATTCAGCCACTATTACCTTCGTATTATAAGGGCCAAAGTGGTAAAGTTGTGGTTATCGGAGGATGTGAAGATTACACAGGAGCCCCATTTTTTGCTTCTCAAGCGGCGTCATTGATTGGTGCCGACCTAAGTCATGTAATCTGTGAAAAAATGGCGTCACCTGTGATAAAGCTGTATTCTCCTGATTTGATGATTCATCCTTACTTATACGAGTTACATAATGCAGAAATGGTCAACTATTTGTCTCGGGAAGAAATTAGTAGTATCACCAAGTTGAAATTAGAAGAAGTGGTTGATATGGGATTCAAGCAATTAGACAATTTTATTGAACTGGAAATTTTACCCAAGGTGTTAAATTTGATTAACAGAGGGGAAATATTCATTATTGGACCTGGATTTGGTAGAGATCATCTAATGTTTAAGACTATGATAAAGATAATTGAGCAAATCAAAGTAGCCAATAAGCCGATAATTCTAGATGCTGATGCTTTGTACTTGGTCAGTTTGAATCCTAGTATCATCAAGAATTACTCCAAGGCAGTTTTGACTCCAAACTTAATCGAGCTCGAACGAATTGGGGCGAAACTTGGTCTAGAATCAATTTTGAAGGAAACTAATTTCGATCAAGTCTTGAAAGTCACAAGTCAGTTGTCGAAGAAACTCGGTGGTGTTACGATTATCCGTAAAGGACCAACCGAATTAATAGTGAATAATGACGAGTATTTAACTTGTGAGATTAAGGGCTCTAATAGGAGAATAGGAGGTCAAGGTGATACCTTAACGGGATGTTTAGCTACGTTTGTTAACTGGTCATTTCACTATCAAAATGATTTGTGGCAACAGGAGTCTACGCAAAACGGAAAATTGAGTGATCAGGACCTGCTACTTTTGGCATGCTTTGCTGGTAGTGGCGTCACAAGACTAGCTAGCAATAAAGCATATAAAAAATACGGCAGGGCATTGCAAACAACCAATGTTCAAAGTTGTTTAGGAGAGGCTTACAGTGAGTTATTTGAAGACGAGGATTTTATAAAGTTATGAATTAAATTATCGTATGTCTTTTGACAAATGGTTCATTCAACTCAGTCTCTATTCACTTTCTAGTTAATTTATTCTGGATTCGAAAAGTTCTTCAACTTTTCAACTTCGGCAGGGTCCAAACTATCAAAAACAAAACGAGGCAATTCATACCCACGAGTGATTGTGGTATATGAATTCCCACTCAATCTGCCAACTGGTCTTAATTTAGAAACGTCAACTACTGCTAGCTTTTCATCGATTAGGTCTTCTCTTACATGAAAGTTGACCCCCTCAACAATAAGAATAGACGAACTTTTAACACCGGGGTTAAATTTGGACTCATAAGTTTTGTGTTCAACTAATTTAGCTTCTATTGAAAATCCGGATTCTGCTACATGGGGAGGTTTGACCTTTGTTGATGGCAGTGGGGTCAATCCCGCCAATTCCCATTCATTAACTTCAGGGCCAGCCACGAGGGCAGTCAAATTAGATGCCTCAATGAACCATTCCGAAATAATATTAATTGTCAACTCTTTGTTATGTAAGATGCCTTCTAAAGTATCTTTGTTCCCAGAGCCTGAAAAGGAAATCACGAACAAAGGGGGATCGACGGATACGACATTAAAGTAAGAGAATGGGGCTAGGTTCTGAATCCCATTAGGCTTTATGGTACTTATGAATCCAATCGGTCTGGGTACTACAGCACTAGATAGTAAGGAGTAGTTGAGTGGCTTAGATCTTGATTCGCCATAGGGATCGATTGCGATTTTTTTCGCTTTTGAGCTATCAGAAGCACCATTACCGAGTTTCCACAGCGGATTGGGATTTTTACCCCAAAATTCTGGCATCTTTCAGAGCTGATCCGATAAAAAAAATATGAAGAATATTTGGGAAATAGAGGACAATAAATAGTTTTGTGGCTGGGAATTGTGGTGCGAACCAACGAGAAATTGCCTAATGTTGATGGGTAATTTGGATTAGTGAAATAGTGGATCTATGCTTTCAAAAAAGTGTTCTGTTACATAAAATACATATGTAGGACTTCACATTGAAACTTCCAAAAAGATTCGACTGGATCGATTACATGACAAGGGCTCAATGGTAAAGTTAGCACATACTGTCTGAACTTTTTTGCGCTAAGTGAACGTGGCTCTTCGATGAATCCAGATTATCGAGAAATGTTCATTAAAAGAGGACTAGATGCTTCCTGACACCCAGGTAGAACTGACCATACACCGGGCCAGAGAGTAGTCGATCAGTAGGTTCTTCTTCGTAAATGAAGTGGGTCTTTTCAGTCATAGATAGCTTAAGTAATATTCCTTATGTAGGTGCAATTCCTCTGGGGGTGGAGGGGAGGTTGAGTTTTTCAATGCTTTCAGAATAGTTCGAAAAATGTCGCAACAGAGTGGGCGAGCTATTCTGACAGCACTGTATCTACACAGACTACTGCGAGATCTGATATGTCAATGCACAGACATCCTCTGAAGATGTGCCACCTATTTCATCACATATGGCTGTGAAAAAGCTGTGTAACACCCTCCGAAGTCAGAACCATTAATGTGTACCATAATCTGGTAGTATGAATTCACGTCTATAGTTACCTCCATTGCTTAAGGGAAAGGGTAGTGTCAATACCAAACGAACTTTTGTTCGGCACTGACAATTAGCCCTCTGATAGGAATTTATAGGTTGATATCCAGTAATTGGTGTCAAATCCGGTTATTCGACATTCAGGGATTTCATAATTCTATATATCGGTAAATCAACAGTATTAAATAGGGAAAAATGTTTAAAAGTAGACAATACGAAGTGATCAAGGAGGGAAATGCAGTTTATGGTAAGAAGCCATTGCAATCAATCGATGCCAACATCAGCAATTTGGTGTTTGGAGGAGAATTGGTAGCCCAGAGTATCATGGCAGTATGGGAGTACGTAATTGAAGAAGGATGGACCCCCAATTCATTCCATGGATACTTCATAAGACCTGCTACCACCGACAGCATTATTCGATATGAAGTATCGGAGCAAAGTAATGGCAAAAGTTTCAAGAATCGGCTTGTTCAGTGCTACCAGGAAACAACTAACAAATTAGTATTCAGTGCTATGGTTTCCTTCGGGTTTAATAATGACAGGAAACAAAGACTTTTAGAATTTGAACAATCTTTTTCACCAAACCTTAAAAGTGTGCCATTTGATTTCCAATGCAAACCAAATGATATATTTTACAAATACAAAGACAATAGGGATGATTTGATGTCATTTTCCACTACAAATGGACATATTGAAGCGATGTTACCGCCGGAGTTCTTTGATGACCCCCCTAGTGACGAGAAGAGAACAGACATTGGTAATCGTAGGTTTGGTTTTTTTACTCGAGTTAATACTGACGAAACTATAGATGTTAAACAGGATGTAAAGGCCAATTATGCCGACTTAGGCTTTATATCCGATGCCACTACACTAGTATTATTTTTCCGATCATTAGGGGTTAAGTTTGATATGAAATTTTTATTTTTCAAATACGCTAGTATGGATCATAATATTTATTTTCATGATAATGATTTTAATGTCACGGAATGGATTTTTGTTGATTATCGATTCACTAGATTAAGCAACGGTCGAGTAGTGTTCGAGACTTTCGGATTTAATAAAAATGGGAAATTAATAGTCAGCGTAGTTCAGGAAGCTCAAGTTCATATTCCAAAGAAAGTGGCTGACCAAGCTACTGGAGGAAGTTACAAATTGTGATTGAAGCTCTGCAAAGGTATTAGAGACTGAGTATGATATAGAGAAGCTAATGTACGAAATTTAGGAATGGCTAGGAGTATATACGACTATAGTAACTTACTAAGTCAAGCAGCGTGTCAAGTTTCGTCTAGACACATACAACGTTTCGTCTCAATTAGAACCTCTGAGGTTTAATGTCAACCAACGTTCAATGACAGGATAAGGATAGTAGATTGGTGTCCCACGCCCTGTTTCCAATGACAGCTCCTACTACGACTGCTAACATTATCCAACCATTATAAGTCATAAAAATTAACATCAACATAAAAGAGTAGCCCACTTGAAAACCGTAAAACATGGATTTTATTAGCTTGAATTGCTCAAATCGATTAGACGCTGGAGAATGATTCAATATTCCACTCATTTGATTTAATTGATTAGCTTCCCACCTATGGAACGAATATCTTAAAAATTCATAGCCAGCCGACAACAATATAACAATCAATATCGACAAAATGAACTGAGATAAAGTCGTTATATGCCACCAGCGAAAAACGACGCATGTATTCTCATAATTCCAAGTAAACAACATGTTCATAGAGCACTTCATTGTATTCCCCGGCATCGAATGATCAGGCATGTCATGTCCTGGCATCGCATGGGGATCGCTTGAAATCCCATGAAAGTTCATCCTAATCTTTATTTCGCACGAGATTCATTTACTCTTACACAAACAGGTCATCCTTCACCATGAGGATTATTTAGATGGTTAGGAATGAAATCGCCAATGCTTAGCTACGGTGGTATCAACTACACTCTGGGTGACTTGAGAGGTTGTGCCCTTAGGTCAAACACAATTACTCTACTGCAGTTGAAAGTTCTAGATCATTAATATCATATAGAAGAAGAGGCAAGAAGCTTTCAACGAAAAGTCGTTTACTGAGTAAGCTGCTTACAAACTAATTAAGGATGAAACGGGACGATGTTGGAAAAAAGGACTTAGTTTTTAAATGGAAAGCTTGTTTAAGAAAAGAAATTAAATGGCTACAATCCGAAAAATGGCTCAAACAGTTTGATGATCTATCACTTGCGCAGGGTGGAACTGGATCCGGTACCACCGTTTATCCTTAATGGAACTACGATGGTGCGAATCGGAAGTCCCTGAAGAAAAACCATCCGATTGTATCCCGTTTATTTTTCGCTCGGAATAGAAAAACTATAAGTACACCAACTCTGCTGCTTTTTATATTTCGAAGACACAAAATACACAAAGTAGCAAGCTTTCATAAATAATAATTATAATGAAGATCATTGACCAAGAAGAGAAGGATGCCCATTTGAACCATATAATAACTGAGGGAGCTAAAGGTTTCTTTTATGGGTCGTTGGTGAGTGCCTCCTTATTTGGCTACTTAAAATTCAGACATCCTGTTAAGTTCAGACAATTAAATACTTCGGTCAAAACCGGTATATTTGTTCTTCCATCTATTTCCATGGCAGCCTTTTTTTCAGATCAAGGTGGTGTTGATTTCGACAGAAAGTTGCACACATCTGATTACGATAATGCCAAAATATTGGAACAGTACAGGAGATGGAACAATCTATCCACCTCAGATAAATTCTTTCATGGTTTAAGTGAAAACAAATATAAAATCATCATTGGTACGTGGGCCGCTTCATTATATGGTAGCTGGGTTTTCGTCAATAGAGATAAAATAATGACTACCACCCAGAAAGCTGTTCAAGCAAGAATGTATGCCCAAGGTATCACCATTGTTTTACTTTTGGGTACGATATTATTGAGTGTGAAAGAAGCTGAAATAGAAAAAAAGCAACCAAAAGAGATTCCTGAATGGCAACAAATTTTGCAACAGAAAGAATTTGAGGCAAAGGAGAAAGTAGCGTTGGAGAGGAAATTGAGGCATTTGAAGGAAAGCCAGCAAGTTGACACTAAACAAGTTGAAACACACAGCCAATGATAGCACCTTAGATCAACAGCATAAATCTGTTTTGTACATAGAATCGAATAATAGTGAGTCCTTTGAATTTCTCTATAGGTTTTCAACCATTGATCACTGACATCACGTCCCTTTGTCACGTCGCCGGTGTTTCATCTTATTTCCTTGCATTCATGATCTTTGCAGCTATGACATACTCACTGCGAAAATTTTCAAGATGGCACCCAAGAGAAAGAAAGAGATAGATCAAGATGAACGGTTTCAAGCTGTTGTATTGACCGATTCTTTTTTGACTCGGTTCATGCCCTTAACAGCCAAAAGTCCCCGCTGCTTATTGCCCTTGGCGAATGTTCCATTAATTGAATACACCTTGGAATTTTTAGCCAATGCGGGTGTTAATGAAGTTTATCTTATGTGTTCATCTCATGCCGATAAAATTCAACAATATATCGAAAACTCTAAGTGGAAGTCAGATAATCATGATAATCCTTTCACGGTAACTACCATATTATCCCTAGAATCCAAGTCCGTCGGTGATACTATGAGAGATTTGGATAATCGAGGGTTAATCACTGGCGACTTTTTATTAATTAGCGGTGATGTAGTGGGCAATATCAACTTCACTAAAGCTTTAGAATTCCACAAAAGTAAAAAGGCGAATGACAAAGAACATATATTGACCATGTGCTTGACCAACGCTTCTCCTTATCATCGTACTCGCACTCAAGTCGATAGTGCCACCTTTTTGCTTGATAAATCCTCAGATAGATGTTTATATTATCAAGGAATTCCCACTTCAAATCTACCCCAAACGTCCATAACTTTGGATCTAGACCTATTGGAGGATATTTCGGATGAAATAATCATCAGAAATGATTTAATTGATTGCCATATTGATATTTGTTCACCTTTAGTTCCTCAAATATTTCAGGACAATTTCGATTATCAATTGTTAAGAAGCGATTTCATTAAGGGAGTATTGACATCAGACTTAGTAAAAAAGACTGTATATGCCTACATTACCGATGAATATGCTTCACGTGTTTCAAGTTTCCAAACGTACGATGCCGTATCACAGGATATCTTAAGTCGATGGACTTATCCTTTGGTTCCGGATTCCAATTTGGTCGATACGTCCTATACTTACGAAACGAACCATATTTATAAAGAGCAGAACATATTGTTGGCACAGTCGTGTAAGATCGGCGACTGTACTTGTATCGGATCCAATTCCCAAATCAACGAGGGGTCATCAATCTGCAAATCAACTATTGGAAGGAATGTGATTATTGGTAAGAATGTGAACATATCCAATAGTTATATATGGGACAATGTAATTATTGAGGATGGATCGATAATTAACCATTCCATCGTTGCTAGCAATGCCAAGATCCTACGTGGAGCGGAAATTAGCCAAAGCGTCATTGGGTTTAACGTAGTCATTGGTGCTAACCAATTTGTCCCTCGCAATTCCAGGATAACTGATGTTATTGTGGAGAAGAAGCACAGTTTCGAATTCAGTGACGAAGAAGAGAATACCATCAAAACAGCCCCCCCAAGACCCCACGATGTTCAAATAGTTGGTGAAGGCGGTGAGGGATTTTTGTATATTAGTGAACAGGACAGTGAAAGTGACGACGAAGAGTCAGACAAATTGTCCCACACGATGGCATTCAATTTCAAGTACCTTAATTTATCTGACGAGTCTATTGAGTCTGTGACGAAGAAGAGAAGGCGGAAACCAAGAAGATTCAGTACCAATTCTATGGTCTCAACGGATTTCGAACAGTTCAGCGATGAGGAAGAAGAAGATTTTACTAAGGAAGCTATAGATACTATTACTAGATCGATTGAAAATAATCACGACTTAGACACGGCCTTACTTGAGCTCAATACTTTGAGAATGTCAATGAACGTCACTTATCACGAAGTTAGAGTAGCTACCGTGGAGTCGTTGATAAAGCGAGTTTTGCATTTTATCACAACCGAAACCCTTCCACCAAAAGAAGCTATTACAAAAATCTTTACATCCTGGGGTTTACTCTTTAAGCGTCAGGTTTTTGAAGTTGCTGATCAGGTCGACCTACTCATGATATTGCAGTCAACCATCAGCAAATTGGATAAGAATTATAACCAGGTATTACTTTTCTGGTCGGTACAAATTTTGTATCAGTTAGATATCATTGAAGAGGAGATGATCTATAAGTGGTGGAATAGTGAAGAAAGCGCCAGTACTGAGAAGTTGGTCGAGGTCAGACGAGCTACGGCTAAATTCATAGAATGGCTAAAAGAAGCCGAAGAAGAAAGTGAAGACGAAGAATAGTTCTCTTCAGTACTAAATACAAATTTAATTTACACGATCAAATAAGACGAATCCTCTATTCGCAGGACTCAGAATTTACCATCTACTAGTGGCAAATCTAACATAATCCGCTAACTTTGTGGGAGTAAGACTCCTCAGATTACTTTCGTTTATCGATCTGACACTACTAAATTAAAATCAGGCGATTAAACGATGCGATATAAATTTCACTGTTTGAAAAATATCAGACGCTAGTGAATCCTATTATCATTGTATTTCATCGAATATGACCTCGTATGACTTCGATGTCGTAGTCGTAGGTGCCGGTGTCGTTGGACCCGCCATAGCAACTGCGTTAGCTAGAGCCGGAAGGTCAGTGGGTGTCATTGAAAGAAATTGGAATCGACCAGATCGTATAGTTGGAGAATTATTGCAACCTTCAGGTGTGAAAGCACTAGTAGAGTTAGGGCTAGCCCAGACAATCAACCATATAGACGCAGTTACGTGTGAAGGATATTGGATCAAACACTTCGAAAATTCAATCCAGTTGGACTACTTAGCAAGAGATGTCGCTTATAGGGTCAATCCAATAAAGCCTGTTACAGACTGTGTTTTTGGTGGCAATGATAAAGTAGTCAGCGACGGAAGCATTGATTCAGCTGCATGGTACAACGACAACCTAATTCGAGGTGTTAGTTTTCATAATGGCGATTTCTTGATGAATTTGAGAAAGGTGTTAAAGAATGAACAAAACATAACATGTATTGAGGGAACTGTGACAAAATTGGTCGAGGTGAATAATACCATTGTCGGAGTCACGACTAAGTTGGCAAATGGCGTTAAGAAAGATGTTAGTTGTAAGTTAGTTATTGCCTGTGACGGAATATTCTCCAAATTGAGGAAGGTTATCAACGAAAAGCCCCCTGTGATTGAATCGTATTTTGTCGGATTAGATTTGATAGACTGTGACTTCCCACTACCAAATTTCGGCCATGTTATATTAGGTGACCACGCACCCGTTTTGGCGTACCAAACCTCAAAATCTGACTCTAGGATGTTATGTGCTTATCGATCTTCTAAGGCACCTTCATCGGCTGAAATTACTAAGTATTTAACTGAAGCGGTATTACCTGCATTACCATCATCAATGGTTCCATGCTTTGAGGCTGCATTGGCCAGGGGAAAATTCAAAGCTATGCCAAATCAATATTTGCCTGCCGTAAAACAGGGATATAAAAAGGGATTCATATTATTAGGTGATTCCTTGAATATGAGACACCCCTTAACAGGAGGGGGAATGACAGTAGGGCTTAACGATGCGGTTGTGTTAGCACGATTATTGCACCCTTCACAAATTGAAGATTTATCCGATCATATTCAAATTAGCCAGAAATTGGCTAAGTTTCATTCTAGAAGAAGAAAACTAAGTGCTGTAATCAACACATTATCAGTGGCGCTTTATGCTCTTTTTGCTGCAGAATCCAGACCACTCAAAATCTTGCAACATGGATGCTTTCAGTATTTCTTAAGAGGAGGTGATTGTGTTACTGGTCCAATAGGTTTACTAAGTGGGATGTTACCTTTCCCCATGTTACTATTCAGCCATTTTTTTTCCGTGGCGTTTTATAGTATTTATTTGAATTTCATCTACAGAGGTGTGTTGGGGTTTCCCCTTGCATCATGGGAAATGTTCTACACCTTATACACCTCGGTGGTGGTATTTGTACCTTACTTATACAATGAATTAGTAGGGTAGAATAGACTTGCACAATTGTGCAAATTGAACCTATAAAGCTCCTGGTTCACTTAACCAGCATCCATGAAACTCCTATTTCTACCTTATGCTACCAAGTATCTCTCACGCGTTTTATCTAGGATTCAGTAACTGGTTCCTGACGTTTCGAGCATGTCAAATTACGCCGCACTTCTGACGGGGCTGTGTAATTTCGCAACCAGCATCGCGGTTTGTACACATTGAGATATTGCTGTCCAGTGTCATCTAGATAAAATTTAACGGTATTCATTCAAGTTTATCGAGCACCATTTAGTTGACTGAGGTAATTCTAACTTAGCTGTACCTTGGACCCAACTTGTACATTTTGCTAGGAAGAGAGAAAGTATCCTGAGCAATGCCCTCACTTGATGATAACACACCTTTGATTGGTCAAACCCATCAATTTAAAAACTCAGTTTCCAGAGTATTAATCAATACTTTAAAGTCATCGCCAGTTAATTTCTTACTTGTCTTCGTTCCTATTGGATTAGCTGCAGGGTATTTCAAATGGCCAAGCAACATTATTTTCTGGATTAATTTTTTGGCTATAGTGCCTTTGGCATCAATTTTAGCTTATGCCACTGAAGAATTGAGCGAAAATGTAGGTCAGACTGTCGGTGGGTTGTTGAACGCCACATTTGGGAATGCCGTGGAATTGATTGTTTCTATCATTGCCTTGAAAGAGAATCAAATCAGAATCGTCCAAGCTTCAATGTTGGGATCAATTTTGTCCAACTTATTATTAGTCTTGGGGGGTTGCTTTGTCGCCGGAGGGCTCACAAGAGTTCAACAGACTTTCAATCAAACAGTAGCTCAGACAATGAGCTCTTTAATGGCATTGGCCACTTCAGGATTGTTAATTCCTGCTGCTTTCCATTCGACTTTGCCATTGCCTAAGGACAAAGAGGGCTTTCCTGTGCCTGGATCTTCGGACGATTTGATTATTTCTTTATCCAGAGGAGTTTCTATCATTTTGTTGATTGTTTATATTTTATACTTAGTTTTCCAATTGAAAACACATAAGGCACTATTCGAAGACGAGGCTTCAGAAGGTGATGATGTGATTATTACCTCTTCATTACCTGAAGCTGGAGCTGCTAAGCCTGAGGATCATAGTGGTAAGGCTTTGAACGTGGTTGAATCCTTGGTTGTTTTGGTACTTTCAACGGTATTAGTATCATTTTGTGCTGATTTTTTAGTGGGCTCGATTGATGACATTGTTGAGAGTTCGGGATTGTCCAAAACCTTCATTGGTTTGATTATTATACCCATCGTGGGCAATGCTGCTGAACATGTCACTGCAATCATAGTTGCTATGAAAGACAAGATGGATTTAGCCATTGGGGTAGCCGTGGGATCGTCATTGCAAATTGCATTATTTGTAACTCCGTTCATGGTTTTAGTGGGTTGGGTTATTGATGTTCCTATGACTCTTTATTTTTCAACATTTGAAACGGCTGTGTTATTTGTGTCGATGTTCATAAGTAATTTGGTCATTTTAGACGGTGAATCTAATTGGTTGGAAGGTGCTATGTTATTGTCTACTTACCTCATAGTTGCAATTGCGTTCTTCTACTATCCCGATACTCAAATAAACTAATTGAAGTGGGATCCAAATGTATTTTTTCTAGTCAATAAAACAACTCTAATGAATGACCGGACCCTTTTCAAGCTTTATCGGAACTCGAGAGCATCATAACTTGACGAGCACCTCTGTCACACAGTGATTTATTGCAGCTTGTCGATTTGCCATTTACTCAAGTATCTAAGATTATATAAAAGCTTCTCCGAAACTCTGGATTATCTTGACGAAGGTCTAAATCATAGTGAAATAAATCTTTTTACTTCAACACCCCTACGGTCTTAGGTTACTTCAGGAAAGTGACGATAAAGATAAGTATGATCAATTAAGAAAAATTTCATCAAGTATGGAATTGTCTTAATTTGACTCAAGACAGAAAGATGTATTGTCAGCCTCTGACAACTAGTAGACTCCACATGATGACAATAATGATTCCGCCTCAATCAGTTAAGTAATTAAATTCACAATTTAACTGTATAAGTAACTCATTCCCTTAAAGGTAAAATCTTCAACGACATTTGTGCAAGGTACAGAAATTCTACCCGGTGTGATAATTGATGGGCATAAGTGAACGGGATAAAGAGGAACAATTATATAGCTCTAATTTGGAAGATATTCGACAAGGGGGGCGATTGAACTATCAATGCCTGAAGAATGGTTACATGACAAAATTCCAATAAATGGCCCCTTTAAGTTGCATAAAATTTCGTCCAAATTATAGGAGAGGGAGTCGAAAACGAGAAACCTATAAAATAACCCGATTGGGGTTGTAATGGTTGATAGTTTAAATACAATATAAATTACTCAAAACAGTTAATTCGAGGATTAAGGTGGTGCAAAATTATCACCTCGGATTATCAATTTTTGACCCCTAATTAACCCCTACGAGTTTGCAATCACTTTATGAGTTTTTTGTGGAGGTGATTATCATCGAAAATTTTTCGAAGATGGAAAAGTCTTATCTCATTCGACGATAATTTTGTTTCTTGACGCTCTTAGACGGTGAAGATGCCTTAGGTATAAGTAAACACACTTGAGCACCATAAAACCCTTGGGAAGGAACCCTGTCCATGCTCCTTGCTATTGACAATCACCAAACACCTCCTGCCAAAAGTATCGTGTGCCTCAGTAGATTTCTCCTAAAAGAAAGACGCGATTCTGTGTAACTTTTTTTTTTTTCTCAGTCGTTTCGGCCCAGTTGACGAGCAGGACTTAACTGTTATAGGAATATTGCCAACAATAGGATGATTGTTAACATCTGCGGTTCACATCATCATTGGAGACGCAATTACAGATAACAGAGGTCGTCATTTTAGTATTCTTGTTATCAACCTGGGTTGCAACTGACAATTATCTACAATAATAGGATGTATTTCAACTAGTGTGTCAATACAAAAAGTTATGTACAACCCTAAAAATTATTTTTATTTTACGTGTTTAAGGGAAATCATACAAACCTATTGTCTTCTTTCCTCGAAGGTTTGTAATTTTCAGTTGTATCCATATAAATATACAATTAATTCCTTGAAAGTTTTTTTGTGTTTTCCGTCGATACCTTTCTTTGGGACATAATTACAACTAAGGACCTTGTATTCAATTTTCTTTCTTTAATATTTTTTGATCCATTGCATTTTTGCTTTATCATCCCTGTCGTTACCATCTTGATATTCGGTCTTTGATTGGTGCCTCATTGGTCTGCATAATTTTAAGCTGGCATGTTAGATAGAGAAGCTTTAAAAATTTTTTCAAGACAACCGGTCAATAATGACATGATTAGCTATTTAGTGTCGACCACCAATGCAATAATTCAAATAAAATCGTCCCAACTGTCAACTTTTCCTATGTCATCAGATTATTCGGTAAAACCAATTTTTAAGAAAAATGTTAGTCTAGTTACCTTCATTAAAAATTTAATCAAATACTCCAATGTTCAAACTCCAACTTTGATGGCAACTTTGATTTACCTAAATAAGTTAAGAAGCTTGTTGCCAGCAAATGCTATTGGTATGGAAACCACCAGACATAGGATCTTTTTATCAGCGTTGATATTAAGTGCAAAATCATTAAACGATTCCCTGCCACTAAACAAGCATTGGACTAAATATACCGACGGTTTACTAAACATAGACGAAGTAAACATGGCAGAGAGAGAGTTGATTAATTTGTTAAATTGGAATATCAATATCACTGAAGAAGATTTAGTAACGGCCTTGCAACCATTTTTAATGCCAATTAAATTGAAATTATCTAAAAAATTATCAATCGAAAACAACCAGAAGATTAATTATTATAGAAACAGTGTTGCAAATTTGTCCAATTATTCATTATCTTCAAGTTCAAGCAATGCTTCAACCGTCAGTCTTGTATCATCAAATTCTTCAACTTACTCAGCATCGTCATTAGGATCAACCGTATTATCAAATCATAGTAGTCATAGCAGGTCTGGACACGGTAATCACGTCTATAACCAACCTCAACATTTTCAACCAATACAGTCTATACAAGGCTTAACTCCGCCAAACGCCAAGTACAATCCTTCAAGGAGTTCATCGAGAAGTTCGTCGACAGGGTCAGTTAGTTCCATAAATTCGCCGAATTCATTGAAATCATCGTATTCGAATAATTCAATAAGTTCAAATTCCTCAAATGGATCGGATTATGTCCCACTAAAAGTGGTAAATCAATATAAACAAAAAAGTCACAACAGCAATACTAGTGACAGTAAAATTCGTTTAAAACATGAATATTTAGTTCATAAGGTCGTAGCTTAATCATATCGTGTGTAATTTAGTCTGGGTAGGTACAATATAAAATACTAGAGACTGGATTCCTTCTTTGAAAGCATTTCTGCTTCAAGTAGTGTCTAGTTGGTTGACAAGTCGGTGGCTATGGGCAAACAATCTTGAAATACAGGTATATTATTTCCTATTTTCGCAGTGAAAAATCTCTCTTAGGCCTGTAGTTAATTGAAAATAGCAATACTTCTAAAGAAATGAGAATGAAATTTGGTTGCAAAGACCAAAGGTGTGTCTTTGCTTTAAAGGGGAAACCAAATGCGAGTTAGGCATTCAATGTGTATCTTGATCTTAAAATAAGGAGGAGAGGAGAGTTGTTTCGTTTCTCGCCTCGTGCTGAAATGAAATTGATGCTAACCATTTGTATATCTATTGTTTCTCAACCAACTTCTAAAAGTAATGGGGCACATGCCCCGACTTTGATTTTGTTGATATTCTGAAGAAGGTGAAGGCAAAATTCGATGATGAAGAGTAAAATTAAAGTTGACAAAATAGTGCATTTTGCTAAGAGAGTGCTTACACAAAGGACCTGAAAAACAATTAGGTACTAATCAAGGAGGCTCTTACTTTCTCCTATGGAGACTCCTATTGTTGCTCTATATGTCTTCCATTTCGTTTCTGCATTTTGATCTTGGACAGGGAACTAGCAAAAGAGATGGGAAAAACGAGACTATGTAGATGAATTATACTCTAATGATCATGAGGATCTTCCTTAGGGGGATCGGGTTGCACAGTAATCATGGTGTCAATTCTTAATATGGCAATACAAGCTTCCAAAGCAGACTTTAATGACTTGATCTTTGAGATAGTTGGTTCCAAAACACCATGGTTTAACTCATTAACAATCTTACCATTAATTAAGTCTAAGCCATAATTCTTATATTTTTTACGCTTCAAATCATTTGCCGGAGCAGTTAATGCTGATGCATGATAAGTTCTTAATTTAGAAATCAAATCTGATGAGTCTTTAGCAGCATTAATCGCCAAAGTCTTAGGTATAACTAATAATGCATTACCAAATTCTGCAATTGCTAATTGTTCTCTGGAACCAACAGTGGTTGCAAACTTTTCCAAGAAAATATTCAAAGCAGTTTCGACTGACCCACCTCCAGGTACCACATATCCACTTTCCAAAGTTCGTTTGACTACACTTAACGAGTCATGGATCGATCTTTGCATTTCATCTAATGAATACTCATTAGGGCCTCTCAAGATTATCGAACTTGAAGAATGCTGTTTGGTACCTTTCACTAATATACACTCATCATCACTAATTCTAGTCTGAACAACTTCTTCAGCATAACCCAAATAACTAGTTTCGAAGGTTTCCTCTCCTTCAAGATTACTTAAGTCGCTTATTAAGGTAGCACCTGTAGCTCTGGCAATTCGTCTTAAATCTTCCTTTTTACAACGTCTAACTGCCATTGTACCAGTTTCAATGAATTCTTTCAAACACAAGTCATCAATGCCTTTGGTGGTCAATATCACGTTAGCACCACTATTCAAAATCTTTTTGATTCTTTCAATTATAATACCATACTCTCGTTTCCTTATTTCCTCTAATTGATCGGGATCTTGAATATTGATTTCGACTCCCATGGCCATTCTTGCTTTTTGTAAATTAATATCTAAAACCGCTATTTTAGCATTCTTAATTGACTTAACCATTGCCTGGGATGCCACAGTGCAGTTCAATGCATAACCATTAATCAAGAGACTTTCATTAGCCGATTTTCCATGTGCCTTTAAAATATTGACTGCCTTGACAGGGTACTTGACTTCGCCTTTATTATTGGTAGTCTTGACTGCTAACATAGCATCAACTACTAACTTACTAAAGAAATCACTGTCGCTACCAATTATTTTAGACGACATTGAAGTTTTTGCAATATTGATTAATGTTTCTTTACCCAAAGTATCAACCGAGATAGATAAAACTTCATTGATGTAACGTATGGACTCTTTCAATGCTAACCTATATCCTGTGATAATAGTGGTTGGATGAATTTTATTCTTTACTAGATCATTGGCCCTTTTTAACAATTCACTGGCAATAATAACTACTGAAGTGGTACCATCACCTACTTCCCTATCTTGTTGTTGTGCCAAATCTACCAATATTTTCCCTGCAGGATGCTGAACGTCTAACAAAGACACTATAGTGGCTCCATCATTGGTAACTGTTACATCACCAATATCATCCACTAACATTTTATCTAATCCCACGGGACCTAATGATGACTTCACCACATTAGCTACACTCTGAGCAGCTAACACATTCTGATTACGAATGTCGTCACCAGAAACTTTCTCTCCTCCTAAGAACAAGGTATCTGATCTAGCAGTTGAAAACATCCCACTGTCAATTCTGAAAATTTTTTTGATTGAGCGTTGATCGATTTGAATGCGAGTACCAAACTGACTATAAATAATGACCGTTATTAAATATCGATGCACCAATAGAATTGGATGAGAGATACTATACTATTGCACAGTGAAATGGCAGTTCTAGGATAATTTCATTTTTGAAGAAATTGACTTGGAACTGAGTGTTTAACAACCCGGATTCCACAACTAAATAGTCGGACGTGTTCAATTACTCCTAAAATTATCACTTCCAAGATGATTGTGAAGTTGATACCCTGAAGTATACCACCCCTTTCTGAGCATCACACAGCTTATATCCACATGTCAACATTACTGCCATTGGAAATGAATGCCACACGACTTTTTGACAACAGAAAAAACCCGCGAGGTCGAGGGGGAACAAAATAAACAATTCATTTGAGTCGAATAGTTCTATCTGTGTAAATTTGCAAATTTGTTTAGATAGAAGAAGCGCCAAAGAGGACACACAGCATGTTCAAAGTAGTGTTTTTGTTTAGAGTACCTCAATTAAACTCAATTGGGCTAAAATTGCCAGTTGTCCGTTCGTTTACCCAAGGCGCTACCAGCCACTTCAAACAAACATTGGTCGCCTATAAAACTGAAACTCAATTGAAAACAGATTTAAAAAAGGAAAAACAAATATACAAAAAACTTAAAAAGGATATTGCCAAGCTTGAAGGTGCCGTTAGAGAGAAAAAGAAGAAGGAGAAAGCTAAACAAAAGAATGAAGCTTTAAAAACTAAACATGCAAAGTTGCTAAAGAAAGCTTTAAAGCCTTATTCCAGGTTATCTGGATTTAATTTCTATATCAAGGAATTTGTAGGTAGGGATAAAGGCGCCCTTGGTGATGCTAGCAAATCTTGGTCCACGTTAGCTGAAGATGAAAAGGAAGTCTATAATCAACAAGCTGCCGAACACAATGAAAAACAGTTACAAATCTATAAGCCAAAACCAAAGGGTGTTGTTTCGGGGGTTTCTTCCTACGTCAAGGATCATTATGTCAATGATGGTAGACCAGCAAGTGAAATTTTTAGAGACTTAGTCACTGAGTACAAAGAATTGCCTGACAGCGAAAAGAAGAAATACTCCGCTACTCCCGAAGAAAGAAAGAGGGCCAAAGATGAATTGAGGGCTTGGAAATTAGAAAGGATTGCAGTTTACAATAAAGAAAATGGCTCAGATTTGAGTCTTGACTCTAAATAGTTTAAATATGAAATACAGAAGAATTAAGAAGATCTCATTGATGAACCCCGGTTTGGTTTTATTTCTGTCTAAAGTTTGAACATAAATTGCAAAGTACTTCGTAAGCGTGAGTGTTTTGTATACTTTGTTGGGTACCAATAATTGCGGCAGACGACTATCAGTGATTCGTCAATAGTCAATAGAATGTTGAAGTTCTATTTCCTCGAACGTCTACTGACATCCACAGCACCCTCCTTCGCTTGATCAACTTGGTATACTGAATTTTACGAGATGCTGCAATGACACATAATTCAATCTCTGAATCTTCCCAGCAGCAAGATTTTCATGGGATACTTTGGTATTATTGATCAACTTCTCAGTTAATTATACCATACGTCTTCGTACAAAAGGGAAGTGAAATTGACAATGAGATATAACTTTAGCCCTTGAAATCTTGACTGATTTATACTCATGCGAAACCATAACTGGAGTAATGTCATCAACTAACATAAACTTAATTTTCTGCTGCAGAATGCTTCTATCTTCACCCTAATTCCTTATGGACCCAAGCTAGTTGAATTGTGATTATCAGAACAAAAGCATGCCTTTCTATTCGTAGTTAACTTCTCTTTAATAATGCATCTACGTAATGGGTGTAGTTAAATCCGTAGATGGAACTTCAGTGAAATGGATTGCAAAATTGGTAACCAATACAATGCTTTAAATTCTACTGTTCTTGGCTTATGAACACTTAGCATCTTATCCATACATAAGAAAAACTAACTCGTTAGATAAATGCTTTTCATCGGATTTGTTTTGACTGCAGATTAGGCACTATAAGAGCCGACAGTGTTTAGCTTTAGATGAACTTCTTTAATACTGATCCAGTAAAAAAGAGTCAGAATATAAGATGTATATATTAAATTCCACTCGTACGAATGGGATGAGCAAAACAATAACCAAGAAGTAAACGCCAGCTACTAGTACGGACATAAGTAACTGAATGGATCAAATAGGATTTTAGCAGTATCATATTGAAGATGTGGACAGCAAAGCAATACTATTATCTGATTGTGAATAATGAGTATAAAATGGAGACGACGTAGCATTGCAAATAGGGAACAAAAAGAATAAGATGATTTGACTGATTGTGAATGAAATATATTACAAAATAGTACACTTTTTTGATTTTTTAATCACTGGAGGCTCTAAAGCTGCAACTATTGCTTCATCAAATACAGTTTTTAACCCTCTTTGTGTTAAAGCCGAACATTCCAAATATTTTACAGCTCTTAATTCTTTAGCTAATCTTTCACCTTGTTCATAACTAATAGGAGACAATTTTTGTCTTTGCAACCTCTGTAAAATAACTTCGTCATTTCTTAAATCACTCTGAGTACCAATTATCAAACAAGGTACTCCAGGACAATGATGGTGAACTTCAGGGAACCATTTTTCCTTGACATTCTCAAATGAAGCTGGGGCAATCACAGAAAAACAAACTAAGAAAACATCAGTAGAAGGATAACTTAAAGGTCTTAATCTATCATAGTCTTCTTGGCCAGCAGTATCGAACAACCCCAAAGTATAAGGTTCATCCCCAATTAATACCGTAACAGCGTAGTTATCAAACACAGTAGGTACATAATCAGCAGGGAACTTACTTGTAGTATAACTAATTAATAAACAAGTTTTGCCAACAGCACCGTCACCAACAACAACACATTTTATAGTTTGCATGGTTTCTAATATCTATCTTAATATTTATAAAGCTGATCACACTTATAGCTGCTTGTGTATGTAATATTCTATGGATTGTGATGACAAATTTGAATTTATCAGTTGACTCCTTACCTTTTTAGCCAGAAAAAGGGGTGAGACTCAATGTAAACTAAGACGTTTAAATCTAATCAAATAACCGATTTATAATTTATATATAAAAAATCCACCAGCTTGAAACCACCTGTACTCAAACGTGTATTGTTAAGATCAATTAACCACAACTACAACACTGTTATCAACTGATAAGCTTTGTACAAAAGGTTATAATTTTTTGAACAAACTGAAAATTTTTCCTGTTCTCACAAATGTGAAAATCACTGGACGTTGCACGACGAAACAGTTGATTTTGTGTAATTTTTATTTTGAAGGGTTGAAAAAGCTTATGTGATAGTCTAAATCTTACGGAGAACTCAAGGCCACTAATCTTCGGAGACTTGCGGATCAGAGGGTAACTCGAGTTTGCTCCAATTGGTTAAGTCTAACGGCTCAAATTATGATGAGGCAACAACAGAGACGCGTCATTATACATTTCGTTAAGGTATTAAAAAGTTGGCCTACTATCTCTCATCGGAGTTTCAAAGAGACTCCTTGTATGTAAGTCGTTTGAACTTCGCGTTGAATCTGAAGTTAACATAAAGCATAATACCAAAGCCAACAGAATCAGTCTATCATCGAAGCAAAAAGATATTCATTTCATATTCATGAAGGTATCAGCGGCCTGCATAACATCTAGTTCGCTTGTGATATCGCTAGGTAAGTTATTGGTATCCACCAACTTGCTAGTTAGTGTCAGTGAGGAATCAAATCCCTTTATCTCTTCATCTAATCCGTTATCGACTATCAGTGGTCCTCCACCGAGGAAATCCAACATCATATGCATTCCTCCTGCCCCGCCAGCGTACTCTTCAACATCTACAGGTAGAATATTAGATACGCCTTCCAAAAACCATACCTTATCTTTCATTTCAGTAGTGAAACTACGAAGTAATTTGTAGTAAGATCTCATTATCCTCATTGATTTGATATCACCATTCATTAAAAGCGACAAAAACGATTTATCAAGTAGCGCCGGGAAGGCGAAAATACGCAAGATAAAATCGGACTTATACCGCTCCTTATGAAGCTTATTCAAATAAGCCAATGTGATTAAGTAAGGAGAATCAATGGATACAGGGAACAAATCAGCAATATCATTATCGTGACACTCTAAATCAGTGAAAAATTTGGTGTTGCCGTCTTCGTTTAGTGTGCTGTTGTTTAGATTCACTCTTTGGTTGATGATGTCACCCAAATCACCCAAATCTACTGAGATAAACTTATAAAATCTGGAGGTTTCTGTCAATGGCCATACAGCAGTTAAAATTGTAGCTGCCCCTTTAACATGGAAAATCCACGCTGAGGCGGGCAAAGACTTGGGGGAAGTCGATGAGGGAAGAGAAGCGTTAGCTAATGAGTCCATGATTAGTATCAAAGCACTAGCAACTAACGCATCGGTATTGTCACTATTAATATTTAGTACCGCTTCTCTTAACAACCTCAACGCATCACCCCTGTGATACGTAACACATTGGTCCAAACCTTTTTCAGTCCTCGACAAATGTGTGGCACTGAACGCTAGAATAGAATGCATTAAAAAGGGGTGGTGGAAAGCTAACATGGGAATGTCGTAGTTCCAAATAGTGGTATCACTTATACCTGCTCCAGTAATAGTGTTGGCCACGATGGAGGTATAATGGAACATTAAACGGAGATCTAACATGTTGAGGTTAGAGTTATTACTTATCGTAGGATCATGAAATGCTTGAGGAATATTAGCTGATAGACTTGGTCCCAGGTTAGCGCTATCCTCATGGGGTTCATTGCCGGTGATTCCATTATCTCCATCTTCTCCTTGTATCTGAGGATCCAGTTTGTTGACTCCATTAACTGATTCAGACTTTTCGGGCAAATATGTCAGAAATTGATTATCGATTAATGTCCCAATATTGCTAATATCGATAGGTAGTTGCGCTAATGCAGCTAAATTAGTCAAGCTCGCCAAATTTCCAAGGGAGCTTAAGTCACCTCCCAATTCCGTTAGACTGTTTACAAGATGGCTCAAATTGATATTGTTCAAATTACCGGCATTTAGCAATGAGTATACTTTGTTTTGAATATTCACTTCGCCACCATTATCGACAGAATCTTCCGTCTTGATACCACTGCTGTGGATACTTCTCGAGCTACTTTCAGCCTCTGAATGTGAGTCAATAAGACTAGCATCGGACTTACGCTTCTTGTGTATCGGTTCATTACTCTCCAGGTTATAGCTTTTGAGACCAGCAGTACCCCCAGATTCCTTTTTGTCACTGGTGTGTGGCGGATCAACGGTATATCCACAAACCAAGTTTAAATGGGTACATTTATTGCAGATCGGTCTCGTCTCATCACATTTAACTCTCCGTCTTTTGCAAGTCGAACAGCCATTTCTGCTTTTCAGATGAAACTTTCTTTTTCCGTTTTTTTTTTCATCATGAGTTTGGCTTCCACCATTGTGGCCATGGGTCTTGCCGTTCATGACGATTCTTCTCTATTTGTTGAAAATATGAGGATTTTAAGGATTGTTGATTCAAATGTGAAGATTCTCGTTTATATCGTTTAATGCGAAGGGAAGGCTTTGCTTTGTCTCGGGCCACTGCCAATCCTGGTTCCGCGTCGTGTTATGATATCCCTCCAAAATCAATTGATTTAAGTGCAATTTCACTAGTTTTATATCTCTTTGTAGTTTCCTGGGATTGTAAGTAAGGGTTTCTTATAAGAGTTTCCAGTAAAGACATCTAGCATTTTTTGTTTGCAAATATGGCAGAGTATTTGTATTGAGATCAAGCTCGCAGAGCGACATGGCCAGTCAATCTACTGAGGGTTAGACTTATTCCAGGACTTCAATTTAGGTGTAGTGACATGAGGGGCGGTCTAGAGAGTGGGTCATTTTTTACATTGGCAAGGGCCCACAGATTGGAACCAATGATGACTACTTCAAATGTAAGGAAAAAAATGCGCGATGGAACCAGCAGTACTTAAAGCTTATCTCAAGGGACTCGGGTATGGATCGGCAATAATTGGCACTGGAATCCTTCTCTTCAAGTTTGCCACTCCTACAGATGAACAATTGATTGCTAGTTTTTCCCCAGAAGTTAGGGCCGAATATGAAAAGAACAAGGCGTTGAGACAACGAGAACAAGAGGAATTGATCGAAATAGTCAAACAAACCAGTTCGTCGAATGATCCTATTTGGAAAACGGGAAGGATAGGGTCACCATTTGAAAAGGATTCGAGGGGCATGAATCCCAAATTGGTGAATTTGCTCAAATTGGAAAAGGATAGAAGCTTGAAGTACCAAAAGGAGCAAGTTGAAAAGTCTCAGTTGGAGTTGCAACAAGCCCAAGAGTTGTT
The DNA here is from genome assembly GCA_030578535.1 of Yamadazyma tumulicola. NCBI lineage: Eukaryota > Fungi > Ascomycota > Pichiomycetes > Serinales > Debaryomycetaceae > Yamadazyma > Yamadazyma tumulicola. The sequence continues at coordinate 229,377 of JAJMSJ010000016.1, read as the reverse complement.
GAAGGAACAAAAAAGGGGTTGGTGGTGGTGGTAAATTTGATTCTTATTTATTATACTGTACATAAAATATAAGAATTTGTTCAGTACCATAAATTTCGTCATTTAAAGAGTTCACATGTTGTTTCCCCTCAGGAATGGAACAAAACAAAACTTGAAGTCAATAGTTTCAACGTCTGTACCTATCAAAGAACCCCACAGCTTCCTTCTGACTATTGGCTTCGTCGACAGCTGCCACAATACGGACTATGTTTGTATCAATGACCATACCTCCTTGTACTATCTCTTCTAACACCGTCTGAAGAACTTGCCACCCAAACACTAAGTCTAACTCACACACATTGGTGAAACACTTATCTAGACACTCTACAAACACTTGAATCAAATCCAAAATTCCCAATTCACTCTCTTGATCATCGACGATAAACACAAAATACAACGTTGCATAATGGCGGTAGATTACTTTTATATCCTCCAAGTCTTCCAATAGCGATGGAGGTGTGATGAAAGAACACTGTTGTGATGTTCGAGTCTTAATTAACTGATAAACTTGCTGGAGTAATAGCCGTTGTGTAGGGATATCCACCGGGGTGTAAAATTTCATAAGCCGTGGTAGACCATCATTATTGACTTGAAGTTAGTACCCAACCTCTTTTGTCACAGCCAATTGCCTTTCTGTATACCAAGGCAGAAATCAAAAACATACATATTAGAACTGAGTGAATCATGCGTGAGGAAGTTTCGCAAAATGTCAGGTAATAGAGATCGATTCACCATCCCTACGTTCAGGAGTCTCGGAATCACTCCGCCGACCGGAAAACTGGAGGGAGATGAGGTTATATACTTCTGTGGAAACTCTTTAGGTTTAATGCCTAAAGCGACACCAGCAGCCATTCAAGAACAGCTTGTAGCTTGGGGGGACAGAGCAGTGGAATCCCATTTCAATCATCCAACAAATACTGACTGGGTGGATATCGACCTACCATTGTTGCCTTTGATGGCACCCCTTTTAGGGGCCCGTAATAATGAGGTAGCCGCAATGGGGACTTTAACAATGAATTTGAATAGTTTATTGGTCAGTTTTTATAATCCTCAGGGGAAAAAGACCAAAATTTTGTTAGAGAAGCAGCCGTTCCCTTCAGACTACTATGCATTGCTCAACTTGGTGGAATTAAGAGGGTATGATAAGTCACACTTGGTACAATTGGAGATCAAAGAGGGTGAAACCTTCTTGAAGACGGATGATATTCTAAATACCATCAGCGACTTAAAAGATGAACTAGCATTAATCTGCTTACCAGGAGTCCAGTACTATACGGGCCAGTGGTTCGACATCAGAAAGATCACCGCTCATGCCAAGAAGTACGATATTGTTGTTGGATGGGATTTAGCTCATGCTGTGGGGAACGTTCCTTTGTCGTTGCATGACGATAACGTTGACTTTGCCGTGTGGTGTAACTATAAATACATAAACGCGGGACCTGGAGCTATTGGGGGGATATTTGTTCATGAGCGTCATACCAAAGCTAATTCTAAAGAAGCTTACCCTCCAAGATTAGCTGGATGGTGGGGAAATAATAGTGGTGATCGATTCAAAATGTTGGAAGTATTTGACCCTTTAAATTCAGCTTTATCGTATCGCCAGTCCAATCCTTCAGTACTAGATGTTGTGGCATTACAGTCGGCGTTGGAAATATTCAATGAAGTTGGGTTTACTACATTGCGTGAAAAATCCATCGAATTGACTAATTATTTACTGTTATTGCTAGAGGAAAGCCCATACTACCACGACCATCACGCAGAACTCACATATGGCTTTAAAATTTTGACACCCTTGGACCAGAGTCAACGAGGATGTCAATTGTCGGTGTTGTTCAGTTCTAGATTGATGGAGAAGGTCTTGAACCATTTGCACAATCAAGGAATTGTCTGTGACGAGCGTCGTCCTGACGTTATCAGATTGGCCCCAGTTCCGTTGTATAACACTTTGGAGGAGGTAACTATAGTAGTGAAGGAGCTTAATAATGCCTTAGATTCCAACAAATAACGCAATTATAGACCATAGAATATATACAAATATATGTATTTATATATCAAGAGTATCATACATTGCAATTACCCTTCTTCAACGACTTATTTTGCCTCAAATCTATAAAGTAGAAGCAATGTGAAAGTTCTTTCCAGCATAGACGGCTTTGTCACCCAACTCTTCTTCAATTCTTAAGATTTGATTTAATTTAGCCAATCTTTCAGATCTAGCAGGAGCCCCGGTTTTGATTTGACCAGCTCTCAAACCCACTGATAAGTCAGCAATGGTGGTATCTTCAGTCTCACCAGATCTGTGAGACACCATAACACCCCAACCGGCTTTGTAGGAGTCGTTGGCAGCTTTGATTGATTCAGTTAAAGAACCAATTTGATTAACCTTCAATAACAAAGCATCAGCAGCTTTCTTTTCGATGGCAGTTTTAATTCTCAATGGGTTGGTAACAGTTAAATCATCACCGACAATTTGAACTTTTCCTTCAACCTTGCTGAAGAAATGAACCCAAGCATCCCAATCATCTTCGGCAAATGGATCTTCGATAGAAACAATTGGGTATTCGGCAATTAATTCTTCATATAATGAAGCTAATTGTTCACCAGTTAACCATTTGGATTTATCAGATTCAGGGTTTTTGAAGTCTAAATCGTATTTACCATCCTTATAGAATTCAGAAGAAGCAACATCCAAAGCAATACCGACTTTACCTTCATAACCAGCTTGTTTAATGGCGTCAATAATCAAATCCAAGGCTTCTCTTGGGGAGTTGACATCAGGAGCAACACCACCTTCATCACCAACGTTACCGGCACTTTGACCGTATCTCTTTTTGGCTAAAGATTTCAAGTTGTGATACACTTCAGAACCAATTCTTAAACCTTCAGAGAAAGTTGGAGCATCAGTTGGAACAATCATAAATTCTTGAAAGGCCAAAGCTCCACCGGCGTGAGAACCACCATTTAAGACATTTTGGAAAGGGACGGGCAAAACGAAAGGATCTTGTTTAGCACCAGAGATGTCAGCCAAGTGTTGATATAATGGAACACCCTTTTCGGCAGCCCCAGCCTTAGCAGCAGCTAAGGAAACACCCAAGATAGCATTAGCACCTAATTTAGATTTGTTAGGAGTTCCATCTAATGAGTTCAAGAATTCGTCGATTTTTTCTTGGTCGACAACAGAAACACCGGCAGCAACTAATTTGGGAGCAATGATTTCATTGACATTAGCAACAGCTTTGGTAACACCCTTACCCAACCATTTTGATTTGTCACCATCTCTTAATTCTAAAGCTTCATGAATACCAGTAGAAGCACCAGAAGGAACAATAGCTCTAAATAACCCATTGGAAGTGGTTACGTCAACTTCAACAGTTGGGTTACCACGAGAATCATAGACTGATCTAGCAAAGACTTTGGAAATTGACATTGTATATTGTTTGTATTCAATTGTAGATTGGTTCAATTGAGAGTTGAAGATTTTTCGACAGAATTCGCAAGCCTTTAAATAAAGGATCACAAATCCCCGAAATCAGTTGATGCGTCAAATCACCACATTTTCTTCAGGAGACGGTAACACTGTTACAATTGTCGGCATATGACCATTGGCTCTTACACCTTCAATGGCTACGTCATTGGATAGTATTCGCTCTTCTAGCCACCACTTCACCACTTTGCCACGGGTCTGGCCGATGTGTTCCAGTGGTCCATTTCGGACTTTGCTCCATGTCTCGCGTCATTTCTTATGACTCCCCTATCAATTTACTACCCGGACGGCATCGAGCTAGCTAACGCCATATGATACGTGGCCACACCAGGATTTACGTTGCACCTCCTGTTCTACCTGGAACCCATTCCGTTGGTGTTGAAGCTATTCAAGGTCCTTGTTCGTGAATCGCTGTAAACCCTACATGTGATAATCAGAGAATCGTGTAATGCTGTCCTTTTGGCCGATTCATTGCACCCGGGCAAAAGAGGATTAATTTACATAGTCCCGTGGTTACGCGATTATTATGAACTGAGATTCTTCTCAAGCCGTCTTTGTCGCTCTAGTAAACTAGCTTTTTTCAGTTCGTCAATTGCGAAATTGTACATAGTATGAGTAAAGAGTATCACGAAGTAAAGGATCAGCTTATAAAAGAGATAAATCACAAAGCAGCGATTCAAGAGAAACTAGCCAAGTTGGAAGACCACATATATGAGAAAGAGAATGAATATTTTCAAGAGTCACTTTATGGTAATATTATAAAAGGGTTTGAAAATTTTAGTAAAACATCCAATCAAAACAAACGGAAGATCACGTATACCGACGAAGACCATATATTTTCCTTGTCGTCATCTAGCTTCATTAAGGACTTAATGAAACGTCAAGGTGAGGATGTAAAGGATGATTTTGATGATATTGAAGATAGTGCAGAATTGCCTGACGATGGTAGTGGCACTCCTAGAAGGAGGAAGTAAATCACTTTTGACTCACGTCGATGTCCAAATCGATAGCTGAATTGGGACCGGCTTAAAGGCACCTTCTAGGACGGTCATCACAGCCAAACGCATTTTGTTAAGCCAATGTAACTACCATACGACATCCTCCACCATTTATGAGTGTCACAACAAATATAATAATGTAGAGTAATGAATCATCATAAAGGGTTCCACTCGTAGCTCCGTGTTTTCGTACTTGTTTATGTTTATTCCTTTCTTTTCGAAATGTAGGGGGAAATTAAATCTCTCCCCCTCAAAAACGACAAAACAAAAGAACAACTGAAGGTCGATAATTGCAATAGAGGGCATGGCAACAGGGATATTGCAACCAATCAGATCGCATCTCTATTTTTCTATTTACATATTCATTCAAGTAACAAATCGATTTTTGTCGAATACTTGGTCCCGTTCATTGACTTCGAGTTCTTTTACTTTGTTATAAGTTTATTAACCTATACCTTTTCATAGTTGTAAACCCAGGGTTGGTTGGCAGGGTAGTCGGTAGGTATTCTCATTTCTAAGGGAAAACCTTCATTTCCTTTTCCTACACCTTTAATATCTACAGCTGCGTCGTATAACTCCTTGTTCAAACTTTTCAACTCTTCCATGGCATTTTGGATCGACTCATACTGCTGCTTCAACTGTTGGTTATGTTTCCTAACTTTATTGTTCTGGTATAATTTCCAGGCGTTTTGAATTGTTTGATGCTTTACCAAATCTTCTGGGGATAACTTTATTAACCGAGGCTGTTTACGTGATGCTGATAAAGCTGATAACTGGTTTACAACTTTTTGTGTCGATGCGTTATTGCCACCGGTGGTACTACGATAACGAACAAACCGTAACATTATCATCTACCACTAATGAGAAAATTTTTGTCAGTGCGAATTTGCAGCAATGGAACCACCAAGTTATCAAGAATCTCAAAATCAACACGAGCAGCAACAATTAGAAGACCAATCGTCTTACAGCCAGGTATCACATCCTGAACAATCACATGGTCTAGATCAACCAGGACAGTCGAATCAAAGTCATCAAATTCAACAAGGCTATTCTGACAAGCCACCTTACTTTGGGACTTATCCCGAGGAAAAGAAGGATAACCAGCAGTACTATGAAAGCAGTTACACTTCACAGGGAAACCCCAATCAAGGGAATTTCAATCCGGGAAACTCTGGGCCACCCTCAAATACTCACTTTGTGTCTCCGCAATTGGTAAACATCTCTCAAGCAAACCCTCAACACTTGAATCCATCCTATCCTGCTTATCTAGCAAGGGACGAACAACGGTCAGGCCAGGGAGACTTTCCAGATCCACATAGGGGGTTAGACAGAACAAGGAACGTCAATTCTAAGGCAAGCAAAGGATTTCCTGGTAGAAGCGGTGTTACATATAATAATGCTGCCAATAGATAGATTTTAGTATATTTTTAGTCAATGATTATGATTTTAAGGTAGAAAAATCAGGCAGAAGTCCACTACAGAAGGGCATAGAAGAGAAGGGAAGAACATGAAAAGACAAAACCTCTATAATACCCTATCTCCGTTATACGTCCAACCACCAAATTGCTTTTGAACACTCTCACTTAAATAGTCATCCACAACACTATCTTGAGGTTTTTCATTAGTAAACTCAGCATCGAAATTGCTGGTGTCCAACAAATTATCAACATTGGGCTTGAATGGAGGCAAATAACTTTTATTGTTCAATTTGACCCAATCAATATCCTTGAAGAATCGGTGGTTTTTTATTTTTTGGGGGTCAGAAAGTCTTTGACTTGGGTCCTTTTTTAACAATTCAACCAATAAGTCCTTGGCATCAGTATTTTCCAAAAATGATGGGAATTTAAGTGGGTTCTTTAATATTTTCTTGTACATGGTGTTATGATCTTCATCGTAGAATGGAGGCAAGCCAGTCAACATTTCATATAACAACGTGCCTAAAGTCCACCAATCAACTGACCTGGTATACCCTTGATTCAAAATTAGCTCAGGAGCAAGATACTCTGGAGTACCACAAAATGTATCAGTTTTATCGTCATTAGTCATATTCAACTTACACAAACCAAAATCACACAATGCAATATGCCCTTGATAATCTAATAAGATATTCTCTGGTTTAAGATCTCTATAAATTACATTCAATTCATGTAAACTCTCTAATGCACTTAATAATTCTGCGATATAAAATCTTGATCTGTCCATGGAAAACTTACCTTCTTGTTGTAAGTGATAAAATAACTCTCCTCCGTTTATAAATGACAACACCAAATATAACTTTTCCTTAGATTGGAAAGAAAATTTTAATGGCACTATGAAAGGATTTACAATTTTTGCTAAAACTGTTCTTTCCGCCAAAGTATGAACAACTTCCATTCTACTGATTATGTGATGTTTTCTAATTGTTTTTAATGCATATATCTGTTTCGTATCCTTTTTGACAACCTGCATAACCTTACCGAAGGAGCCTTTACCAATAACCTTCAAAAGATCAAAATCTTCGATACTCAATGACTTTTTAACTATCGGTTTAAAATCAATGGTTACCTGTATTTTACCTGGGACTGGTTTATCGTCAGAATCATTCTTACCACTTGGAATAGATAAAGGAGATGAGAATTCAAGATATTCATGATTCAAAAGACGAATCGACTTATTGTAATACTTTAAATTCAACGGTAATTTGATGGTACCGATTAGTAAATCATTTCTGTCCGACACTAATACCGTAGGTAGTTTAACAAATAAGTTAAGATTTAGGAAATTGGAATTACTAGAAGACGATTGTAACATCTTAGTAACATCAAAGGAGATAACCTGGTTCCAGGTTGAAGTGTTTAAGTCTCCACTGATGGGTTCCACCACTAAAACGTTATTCTCGAATTCTACTGTCAAGTAAAGTAAACTTCTGATCAAGTGATTCTTTGAATTAGGGTTGGGGATTGAAATAATCGATGGTAAATACTGTGAGTTGACATTGGGGTCAATGAATTCAGTGTTGTCCAATTTACTTATCTTATCGAGTAACAGGTTTTTGGTGTTATCACTTATAGCATTGGAAGATAACGCTGTAAGAATACTCTTATCATTCTTGATTTTTATAGGCAATTTTATCTGGTCAGAGTGATAAATCTTAATTGTTAACAACCCTGGATTGCTGACCTTTGCCAACTCTCCATCGTTACCATCTCCACTGACACCAGATTCTCCAGAACTCCCAGAGCTACCTGGTCCAACAGATCCATTATGGGACAATCTGCTTCCGCCAGATTTACCTTCGCCTATGCCCCCACCAATAGTACTTTCACCAGTCCCATTTATGCCTTTGGTGGTTCCATTGCTATCAGTGCTACCATTATCGTCTGTGTCATCTATAGTTAACTTATTCAATCCCAAATCATTATCTTCGGTGTCTTGTGACGTCAACTTGAATTTTTGTCTTAGTTTAAACATGGCGTCGTCCGATCGATGTTTTAGCGGGTGTATAATCTATGTTGTAATATTTAATCCGCGCGCACTGAAATTTAATCATTGGTTAACGGCCAACACCTAAGGTAATGGAGGGTGATTTGTATATAGAGAGTGGTGGGTATTAGTCAGCACCATGAGAGATGGAGTATAGCTTTCACTCAGATTTTCATTACATGGCACCAATTTTTGTGTGGTTATTTCCTGTCACTCCTGATATTGGGATCTGACAGAGATTCCTTAAACTTTAATCGATTATTGTGATGTTCTCTAGATTATTTATACAGTACCCCAAGAGTTCAAGTTCACTTGATCCGTGGTAAGATGTTAGTGTCCCGCGTTCCAGATCTTACTGGAACTATAGCATAACAGATAAAACGGCTGAACTCGTGGGGCTGTGAACTATACATTGTCTTTAACTTGACCACGAATCCTGGAGTGAACTCAATGCAGCGTCTTTGTATATCGGTAACCTCTAACCTTTTTTGTAAATCATGCTATCTTTGCATTAGGTCCATATTCTAGGTATCACTCTTAACTACGAAGAGAAGAATAGCATCAATAAGGTAAAATCGTGTTTAGTAATGGGTGCACCGCGGTGATATTTTGGTGTTCGCATAAATAAAACCACGAAAGTGAATCAAAACAATAATACTAATTTTCCATCAATTGGAAAATATCTACTTCAACCAACTTCTCCGGAGTGTTCTGTAGAGTCTTGACAAGATATCTATACATATACATCGCTGGCACTACTGGTAATCATCATCTCACCCCTGCATCATGGAGGAGAAGGAAATCGATAAGATCGTGTTGTCGGTAACCAACGCATCCAAAAGACTATCGCAAATATCCACATCATCAACATCTTCCAACAGGAAGCAGAATAGAATCGGGCCATGGAAATTGGGGAGAACATTGGGAAAAGGGTCTACAGGCCGAGTGAGATTAGCTAAGAACGTCCATAACGGAAAGCTTGCCGCCATCAAGATCTTACCCAAGCTGAATTTCAAGAAGTTGGAGAATCCCAAATACAAACAAATGGGGGGTAGCTTACCCTATGGGATAGAGAGAGAGATAATTATCATGAAATTGATCAATCATCGTAACATCATGAGTCTTTACGATGTGTGGGAGAATAAAAATGATTTATACCTAATCTTAGAATACGTTGAAGGGGGTGAATTGTTTGATTATTTGATTAAAAGAGGGAAATTGCAAGAGTTTGAGGCAGTGAATTACTTCAAACAAATCTTGAATGGAATCCAATATTTGCATAGCTTTAATATTTGTCATCGAGATCTAAAGCCAGAAAACTTGCTTTTAGACTTCAACAAGAATATTAAAATCGCCGATTTTGGAATGGCAGCTTTGGAAATTGATGACAAATTACTAGAAACCAGTTGTGGGTCACCCCATTATGCATCACCAGAAATTGTTGCTGGTAAAAATTACCATGGAGCTCCTTCGGATATTTGGTCTTGTGGTATTATATTGTTTGCTTTACTTACTGGGCACTTACCATTTGACGACGAAAACATTCGAAAACTTTTGTTAAAAGTTCAAAATGGTAAGTATATCATGCCTTCCAATTTATCACCTGAAGCCAAGGACCTTATTTCTAAAATGTTGGTGGTGGAACCTATGAAAAGAATTTCGATGAATGGTATTTCAAATCATCCGTTATTATCAAAATATCCTAACCCTGACAACTTTTCCACCCCCGATTTCAAAATTAAGCCTATCGATATCAATCGAGTTGATAATGAAATCTTGAAGAATTTAAGTATATTATTTCATAACTGTGACGAAAAGTTAATCTTGAATAAGTTAGTTCAACAAGAAATGAATAGTGAAAAGATGTTTTACTATTTACTCATGAAGTATAGAAATGACCACGCTTCAATTGATTCTGAAGGGGATTTGCAATCATTCAATCCTAATCCTAGTATATCTTCAATTAATCCTGTAGTTGAAGGTAATGTCATTGAAACTAAGTTCGAGGAACTCAAAGATCGCCAATTAGTAGTTTCAAACTCTTACAACAAGAAAAAATCAATGAAGTTCAACAATCATGTGATTTCACGGGAACCACCTCCGTCTAGATCTTTGAAATCTTTAAAATCGATCAAATCATCCAAGTCATCAAAGTCAATCAAACCTATTTCACCAACGAAATCCGTCAAACAAGTCTCACCAGCAAGATCACTTCGTTCCACGAAATCATTGAGCTCCACCAAGAGTTTGAAATCGGGATTGAACTTATCATTAGAAGAACCCGATTTGAAAAAGCGCCAGTCATTAGTGTTCGAAAAGTTAATGTCCCACAAGTCTGATTTGGATTTCTCCGGATTCGATCAAAAACACAGTTTCTCTTCAAAGGTCAACTTAGGTGAGGATAAGTTAGAAGCTAAGTCTGCCGCCAAGCTAGATAAATTAATTCCACGCAAGCCAATAGCCGACATTAGAGCCCCACAGCAGAGAAATGCTACCACGCCAGTCATGAGTAGTCTCGATCCGCGTCTTCAGGGAATCAGTTCTTTACTTCGAGCCAAGTCCCTCAGTTCACCATCTTCTTACGCTTCGTTGAGATCTAATGAAGGAACTGCTAAGGTTCTAGCCAGATTGGGGGTGAATGTCAATATCACTCCGCAAGAACGGGATAACAAGATATTCAAACGTTCTGGGTCAACGAAATTAAGTGATTTAATTGAAGAGCCATCACCTTCATTTGCTCAAATGGAGTTCAAGCGACAAGATGAAAATGAGTCAAGTCCACATCAGAAACAGTCCGTAGTTGAGGACAAGGAGAACATGAAGACCAAACAGAACTATAAGTCGTTAATACCCCAGAGCAATTTGCCCCAGTTGCCTACTAACACGAAGAAGAACGTTCTCAAACCTATAACGTTGAACACCACCATTTATAGTTCCACTGATACATCAAGTCGCCCATCAACCATCAAAATGAGCTCCTTGGAAAGCACAAAGCCTCCGAATGGCAAATCATTGAATAATGAGTTGATTCCCAACCCAAGATTTTCAAGGTTCTCCTTCAATAGATTATTGAATCAATTTGAAATCGACGAAACTAAGCAAGGTGATATTGAAATTTTCAACAGTATTCGGAGTAACGGTACCGTAATAAAGAAGTCGAAGAAAAGTGTGCTCGATTTGAACGGCTTGGCCGTTTCAGGAGAAACCAACCAGAAACCAGGTCAAGACTCAAAGCTAGAGTCACAGCCGGTGACCAAACGCCCAACACAAGACAAAGAACAACCAGAAGAATCAAGAGCAGATGAATTCTTACTGGTAAATATTGATGATACCACTAATTCTGGGATGAAGAATACCTTCAGCGAATTTGAGTTCACCGAATTGAGTGACATTATCAGTGAGAGAATTGAAGATATTGGGAAGTTTGGTAAGGTCAGTCTAGTGTTATCAAATACAAGTCAAGATCGCCATAAAGACAATGGCATTCATAACAATGATGAGATGACTATTGGCGCAAATAGTGACTCGAGTATTGACGAAGGTAGTGAAGAAGCGGAACTAAGAGAGGCCTGTGACGATGAGAGAACAATTACAGGAAGAAGTTTCGTACACAACGATTTTGATATTAATAATACGTCATTAGCTGATACCGTCGACGATAATGATATCAACAACCTGTCGTTGGTTGATACACTCAATAATGAACTGATGGATGGTGATGGAATTCGTCTGAACAAAGAAGGAACATCCCAATCTCGAAGTGGTATTCTTCCATCGGAGTATAGTAATCCTACCCTTTGTAAGAAGACGATCGTGAAGTCCACAGAATCTTCCAAATTAAAAGAAGTGGCGGCGACATCAGTCACTCCAGTAGCCACCCCAATAGTGAAACCAGCAGCGGCAAAGAATGCTCGGATTGTGGAGGTACAGCCAGTATACACAGCAAAAGCCTCACCGGTAGAAATCTTGCCTCCAAGGCCAAAAAACAATACTGTGTTCCGTCGATTTAGCAAACGAACCAGGAAATCGAAACAAGCGGAGCCAAAAGAGAACTGGTTCATGAAATTAATTCATAATTTAGCTCCATCTTCTAAAGCAGTTGTCATCAACACCAATCATTCTTCGATTCAGATAGTCAAAATACTTAAGACAGCACTCATGTTAAAGAAACTTGAAGGCACTCTTCATGACTTTACCATTAATAATAACATTATTGATGGCACGGTGGGGAAATTTTCGAAGCTCCGATTTAAGATTGAAGTAATGGCCATTGGTGAAGTGAGCTCGGTTCATTTGAGTAAAACTAGTGGGAGCTCTAAAGGATTCAAGAATTTGGTAGAAGTGGTGAAATACGTAGTTAACCAGGAATTGATAATTTAATAAATAGATGCATATTAAATTAATATCCTCTTTGAGACTTTACTATGACGTACAATGTGCTAAGGACGAACATGCTAAAGATGAACTTTATTACTATGGACTACACGATTAATAGAAAGTTGAAGGAGCATGAGCTTCAAAGATTTTACCACCTTTTGGAATTCTGTGAGGTAATGGGAATTTCAAATCTTTGGTTAAGAATTGTCTAACGTATTGTCTTCTGACATCATCAATCTTTTCTAATTCGACAACCTTTAAGATGTGAATACTTCTAAATCTGGATCTGTGTCTGGCAGCCAAATCAGCGTACATAGTTTCGACGGCACCAACTCTGGTAACATCTCTGTATTCTTTGTACATATTGTGGACACCAGATCTCGATTCATATCTCAACCAGATACCAAAAGTTTTAACTTTGGTTGGGTGGGCTTCAGAAATGATATTAACTGAAACGATTTCACCTGATGCTTTCTTAACTTTGTGTAATTTTTGTAAGAAATACCAGTATCTTGATTTAGCAACAACAACGTTAGGAGCAAAGATTCTCATTCTGTATAACTTTGGCTCTGGGACGGAGTCGGTAGGTAAACGACGACCAATGACTTGATATTCATTTAATCTTGACATCTATAACAGTTAGTATATGAATTGAAATAGAATAAGTTTTCGGTCACGTATTCTCTTTGGAACTTGAAGACACGGTCGATGGTGTTCTCCAGTAGTATACAAAACTTAATGAACAGTGTCTTGGACTGCATCGTATCGAGTGAAGTACATTCAACAGTGCTGAAGGACTGCAGTATTCACGAAGGATTGAGGTACATAAACCGTAGATGTTTCTATTTATTCCAGTACTCTATTCTCCCATGCTACTGCAAAATCCAATAAAATATGCGGGAACATTACTCAACATGACTTCTTCTACTTGGAAAACATTTAAACGGGGTAGCTATACATACGGTTACTTATTGAAGATGAACTTTTTTTCAGTTTTTTTTCTGATGGGTTTTATTTTCAAGCCAGATTTTTTCAATGAGATTTTTGGAAAGCAGTCACAGAAGAGAGGGCGCATAGTGAATGGGGGTGAGTACCCCATATGATCACATGACAAGATCGTCAGATTCAGAAGATTGGACAGGGAGTAAGGTATCTTAGATTTAATGCTATTTCACTTACTAGTACAATAGGTTGCTATTACGATCAATTTATATATATCTCCTATATTGAACGACTACTGAAAAGAGGAATGGATATAACAAACCAGCAGCCAATTGAGCAGCTCACATCTCTATCACTTTATTTTCTTTCAGCAGCCTTCTGTTGTAACATTTCTCTCCTTTGTTTAGCTAACGGACCGCACTCAGTTCCCATACCCCAATCCCACCAGGTAAACGATGAAGCGTAATTGCCAATGAAATAATGATGATGTTGATCATGGTGATGGGCACCTGCCCAAAAGGGTAAGAACTTGTTTAACGACCAAGGGAAGTCATATCCTGAATGAGAATCGACAGCTTGGAAAAGACGTAGTGTTATCCAAATGCAAATAGTAAATAGGTGAAGCTCAGGTAATTCTTGATGGTGTATAGAAAAGTAAGCGTATAAAATTGGGAAGGCCACAGTACCGAACCCAAGGGCCATTATCTCTACCGGATGAGCATACTCAGCAGCAAACCCAAAAGGTGCAGCATATCGATGATGAACCTTATGAATATATTTGTAGAAAACCCCATAGTGGAAAAGTCTGTGAAAGGAATAATGCCATAAATCCTCAATGAAAAAGAATAGTAAGACTTGGCTAGTTATTATTTTCCAACTTGGGAAAGGAACATTAATTGATATATTCAAGTTCTGGCAAAGTGGGTGAAATAGCCAAATGGGTAATGCTTCAATCAACAAATGCTGTTTGAAAACCGTTTTACAGCATTCCCACTGTTCTTCATTGGAAGGTAGTTTGGTGGGCTGGATTTTCCAGCGATTGAAGAAGGGTATCCTGTCTATAAAAAACCAGGGTAAGCATCTGCCAAAATACATGAACTCATGAGTAAGGAAAAATAAAAATCCGGTTGCAAAAAGGTCGTTGTCCCAGTAAAGATACCAACTTGACCAAATTGTCTCTATCCGATTCAAATCACTGGTTACGAGGTCATTATATATCTCAGCCATGGTGGTAGCATTAGATGAATAGTGCAAGGATGTCATGTAGTATCCGATTCCCGAGGAATTTTTGGGACTTGCCAGAGACTTAAATATTGAAAAGATTAAAATCATGCGATGTCGTCTAGAAAACACTTATAAACGATAAACGATATACGAGAGAAAATTAAAGACCTAAAGAACCCTTGCTTTGGGTAAAATATCGACCAATAACGATGACTCAATAGGGGGGTTTAAACCGTTCGTTTTTTTATAACCGGCGATATTGTCGAAAAACTTGTCAAACAAAAATGCAGTATCTAGAGGACCACCCTTGGCTTCAGGGTGGAATTGGGTGGAGAATATTGGTTGAGTCTTATGAATCATTCCTTCGTTTGATAAGTCATTCAAGTTGACAAAGTAAGATTCCCACTCGTGGTTTAAAGTATTCATATCGACAGCATAGCCGTGGTTTTGCGAGGTGATGTGAACTTTCCCAGTGACTAAGTCTAATGCAGGGATATTATGAGCTCTATTACCGTATTTCAACTTGATGGTTTTGGCACCTGAAGCCAATGCCAATAACTGATGTCCCAAACAAATACCAAAGATTGGTAAGTCTTTATATAACTCAATTGTTTTCTTCAAATGCTCAACTGTAGTAGAACAATGAGTGGGGTCACCAGGTCCATTAGAGATGAACACTCCATCAAACTTGTTGGCCACCTTGTGGATTGGATAGTCGTAAGGGAAGACAGTCAACGAAGCTCCTCTTTCAACAAGGCACCTTAAAATGTTTTCTTTGGCACCACAATCTAATACTGCCAAATGAATATTTTTGGAGTGTGATGGAGGACAACTGACATGGAAGGGTGCCTTGGTTGTCACCTTATGCACTAAGTTTACCGTCTCCGGATTATCGAACGCAGCATCTTCATCGGCATCATATTCTTCCCCAATAGTGATTTTAGCCAAAGATGATCCCTTGTCTCTCAAATAGCTGACCAACTGTCTGGTGTCCACTCCCGTAATTGCGGCAACCCCAGATCTTCTACACCACTGTTGTAAACTTTCTACAGCCGTCCAGTGACTATATTCTAAAGCCACATCAGCCACAACAATTCCAATACATTGCACCAGAGGTGATTCCACATACTTTAACAAGTTGAACTGGTCTTTGGCGGTATCGGAAGGTACACCATAATTACCAATCAATGGCTGGGTGAAACATAAAATTTGTCCCTTGTAACTAGGATCTGTCATACTTTCAGGGTATCCGACTAACGAGGTAGTGAACACTGCTTCACCACTAACATTTTTATTGGCACCGAAGGAGTGCCCACTGAGCACTGGTCCATCTTTGATGGTCAATGTAGCTCTGTCCAACGTCGATGTCTTATTGAATTTACTAGCAGTAGCTAATGAACGAATAAATCTGAACATAGTTGTTGAAAAATTTGATTCTACATCGCGGTTGAGTTTCGATTACCCTTTTGAGGTGAGTCATTGGTAAATACACGAATGTACTGAATATATATTAACACAATAATCTTCTAAATCCCTAGAAGTAGCGATGTATGGTAAAATTACCCTAGCAATTCATCTAGGAATCCATCGTGCAGAACATTTTGCAGTGGTTGTTTCGGTATCTGTGTCATTTTGGGTGAATTCAGTAAGTCTTGTGGCAAGTTCTGGAACGTTTGTTCCAGCAAAGTGTCCTGTTCCAACTTCATAGATTTGAAGTTAGTACCTAGTAATTCATCTAAATCCTCATCCAAGTCACCTTCGTCTCTATCTACTAATTTATCGTTTATGTATTGCACATGTTGAGGATTATTATCGTCAAAGTTGTTTAGTTCCAAAATGTTACCGGGTTTATTATTGGTTTTACCAAACTTCGCCTTTATATCATTGTAAAATTTCTGTTGTTGGTTCTTCAACTTTAAATTTTCGTTTTGTTTTTGTTCAGTTTTGTCCAATGGTCGTATGTTGGATTTGGTCAGTGGTCTAATATCAGCTAAGGAGTCCTCACCAACTTTGAAGCCTATTAATTCTTGGTTCAGGATCTGGTCTAGTCTTCTATCCGCTAACTTCTTTCGGTGCACTTCATTATAATCATTATCAGTGATTGTATCGGAAATTGATATCCCATACTCGTTTAATTCATCGTCATCATCATTATTTATAGGGAGTTTGCGTACTTTTCGCCTACTTAAGGGTATTTCCGGTATGAACTCATTCAATTGTACATGTGTGGTTCCAGCGGCATTAGAAGAGTCCTTGCCCAAGAAGATTCCGTTATCCTCCATATCTTTCACCCTCTGTTCTTCGCTATCCACTGATTGATTAAAAAGCTGGTTTCTTTGTATCTTCAAATCTTCAATTACCTGTCGTTTGATCTTACGCTTCATTTCTAGCAGCATCTCCAGAATCTGATCACCTATGGAGGGATAGAAGAAGTTGACAATGTCCTCATCAATATCGGAGTCCCAATCGCTAGTCATCTCATCAATGTCAAGTTTCACCATTTCCTTGGTGTCGTTTTGCTTCTTCAGAGACCACTTGGGTCTTACCGAAGTAGTGACTGGTCGCTGTAATAGCCCATGTTTTGCCATATACTTCCTTTTGGCTTGCTTGTCATACTTTGAGTTCTTTAGTACCATTTTATGAGAAGTGTGAGGAAAAAATCATAAAACTGGTAGTTTGGAACCATTTATACGAATACTTTGACTAGCCATGGGAGAGAAAAAGTCCATTGAGGAGTTAATGAAGCTTCTTTCTATGGGTCAACTCAATGAAGAGGAGAAAAAGCAAATGAAAGACCACAAATTCTGGCAAACTCAACCAGTGATAAAATACGACGAGCAGATCAACGAAGAAGGCCCCATTGAGATGAAGACTTTGGATGACATCCCTGACGATCCATTACCTTTGGTGGAAGGATTTGAATGGTCTGAAGTTAATTTGGATGATTCTCATCAGTTGGATGAGTTATACCAATTATTATATGAAAACTATGTGGAAGACCAAGATGCTAGCTTTAGATTCAAGTATAGCCACGAGTTTTTCAAATGGGCATTAAAGCCACCAGGTTACAGAAAAGACTGGCATTTAGGAGTCAGAGTAAAATCTTCAGGTAAGTTGGTGGCATTTATTGCTGGTACTCCGTGCGATTTGCAGTTAACTAAGACCAAGACGGTGTTCAAATCTGTGGAGATCAATTTCTTGAACATTCACAAAAAACTAAGATCCAAGAGATTAACTCCGGTGTTGATCAAGGAAATCACCAGAAGAGTCAACAAACAAAACATTTGGCAAGCTTTATATACTGGAGGACAAGTTTTGCCTTCCCCCATCTCTACCTGCAGATATACTCATAGACCCGTTAACTGGTTGAAACTTTTGGATGTGGGATTTAGCCATTTACCGCCCAATAAGACCAAGAGTGAAATGGTGGCTCATTACACCTTACCTTCAAAAACATTCTTGGGTTTGAGACCTATGACCGACGATGATTTTGACCAAGTATTTGAGTTATTGACTAAGTTCCAACAAAGATTTGAAATAGTTCAAGTGTTTAGCAAGAACGAGTTGAGACATTGGTTATTGGGTACTGAAAGCGGCAGTGGATCATCCAACGTTATCAAGTCGTTTGTGGTGGAGAGCGATGGAAAGATTACAGATTTTGTGTCTTACTACTTGTTGCCCTTCACGGTATTAGACAATCCTCAGCATAATGAGTTAGGAGTAGCTTACTTGTACTATTACGCAAGTGAATCTGGATTCTGTGATGCCGATGAGGAAGTTTACAAAAGAAGATTAACCAAATTGATCAATGATACCTTGATAACTTCTAAACAATTTAATGTTGATGTATTCAATTGTTTGACCAGTCAAGATAACCCTCTTTTCATCGATGAGAGTAAATTTGGCAATGGTGATGGATTCTTAAACTACTACTTGTTCAATTACAAAACCTTTCCTATCCATGGAGGAATCAATGCAAAAACCAAGGAAGTTGAACAAAAACCCGGAGGTGTTGGTACAGTGTTATTGTAGTACAACTTAATGTATATAAAACTATAAACTAGCAGTATCTTGTCCGATTATCTGCTACTCTTCAAATAACTTTCGACATAGAAGGCAGCAAATAATCCTGTTAATGGAGTCAAGTAACTAACGTTAATTATTAAAGGTAATGCTTGATCAGGGGTAGAAATGCAGTTGATCAATTTGTTCGTAGTCGAGTCGGTGAAGTAAATGAATGAATGCAACATAGCCAATGAACCACCCACAACAAATTGAGTTATTTGCATTGAAGTTAACATTCTCTTGAAAATGGTAGGAACTCTGACTTTAAGACAACTCAAAGTGAAATAAAGGTACATCAATGAGTGGATGAATGAATTAAAAACTACGAAAATCCAGATAGGAGGACTCTGGAACCTGATACCAGCCCACATACACATCATAGCACCAGCATGATGATAACTCTGTAAAAGGGATGAAGGTCTACCTTTAACCAAGATAATCACCGTGTCGAGTACTTCATAAAACTTGGAAACATAAAACAACCAACCGAATAACATCAAATTTTTGAAAGGTAAATTCAAGTTGAAGATACCATTATCGACATCACAGATAGTTTGGAAGAATTTTTGGAAATTAGATTGTATAATAATTTGCTGGTTTTCAAATTTCAACTTGATCAATTCTTGAGTTTTATTGATGGTACTGATCATACCCAAAAATGTCCATACCGAATACACACAAAGGAAGGCGTTATGTAACATAACAAAAAGTCTGAAAAAAGGTGATTTAGTAAATTTGAGTGGTGCTGGAGGTAATTTGGATCCATTGTTGCCCGTTTTACCAGATTTTTTATTCTCCTGAGCCACTCTCTCTTGTCTAGCTACAACCAAAGGGTTGATATAATGGACGAGGGAGAAGTACACAATAGCAATTGTCAATGGAGTCGAGACCTTCATTGTCTGATCAAAAATTACGGTCAAAATTTTATTCTTGAACGGCGATTGAGGGGCTGCTGTGTTACCATAACTGAATTGCAAAAATGCTTTGGATGGCAAACCAAACTTGACCAATTGTGTTTTCAATCTGTCCATAGCGATGAGAATTCAACACGAAATAACTAATAGTAAGTTTTCCGAAACTGACGGATTTCAAAATTTTCAAAGTTTTGGGTAATCTTTTAAATTTTGGGTGGGATTATTTTTGGGTGCGAAAGTTGCAACCAGTCGAGATGAGTTGCGAAGTGTCTAATAGATACCAATAAGGAAACTGATTGTAGACGGAGATGGAGACTTCGTCAAAACTTCTCCACCATTCTTTTTATGTAATAAAGCAGGAGGTGATATTTAGAGAGCTTAATAACACCGACAGCATATTAAAAACTGGCCATATTATGTCACATGACAAATTTTTGCACCCAACTTCCAGGCGGCGTATGCTGAAAATTAAGAGGTGGATCGGAGTTTCGTACATTATATTTCGTGAGCCATTCTTATACCTCGTTAGTTATCCTAGTTAAGGGCCTTTTAGCCTTTTTGAATTTTATATCGTCGATTGGTTGTTCTATAGGATTATATTCGAATGCCAGTCTGTCAACAACAGTACAATCATTTGAAGCTAGCCAATTCAGTAATTGATCAATTGATAACGACAACTTGCTGTCGTCAAAGTAACACAACCATATTTCACCTTCCATTAGACAAATTTCGATATCATATAAATACCTAAATGGTAAGACTATATCGTTATTAAAACCTTCACTGTAAGTAAAGTTTTCCACTACGAATTTGTAATTCTTGGGTAAACTAGAAACAAGTTTGTTAATGAAAAATTTCATCTTTATGTCTGAACCTTTGACCTCAATATTTTTGCTGTTGGAAGGAAACTCATCAATTGAGCTTGGCCAATCAACGTAACTAGCTAATTCAATTTCCAAACTATTTAAATTATTCAATTTGAAATTATTGGTCAAAAGCAAGTAATGGGATTTGAGTAATTCGAAATTTACTGAATTATAGATGGAATTGTTGTTATTTGAGTTCAAATAATTGTAACTTAGATTGTTATTTCCACAATTTTCAACCAAGTTGTTTAGCTCAGTTTCAACTAATTTGATGTTTCCAGAATTCTTGTTAGGACATTTAATTAGTACATTATTGAATCTGGTAAAACCATACAAATTGGGATGTTTTGCTTGGCTGGAAAATTTTATATAAACATTATATTTTTTCATGATGCTCTGAATTATCAAACCCCCATTACCAATAATTGACTTGTGAAAAATTTCAGGTACGTTGAAATTGTATTGACATGGTAATTCATTTTCTATCAACATGATAATGTTTTTCAACTGATCTAATGTGACTGATTGTTCAATAATGACATTTAACAAGAACTGGTACTCATCCACAGGAAGAAATTTCACGATGGAAGTATTGAATTGATTTAAGATCTTCAAAATTTTACCATTTTTCTTACCACTAATAAAATCCTTTTGATCATTACCGATTTCTATCAATAATGAAGTTTTAAATACTGTTGGCACATTGATTTCATTGATAAACTGTTTGATAGTTGCTCTGTCACCCACTAATTCAATACCCTTGTTGTTAAGTTTTACCAAAAGTCTAAACTGGGGTAATCTTTGGTAAAAGAGTTTGTGGTACGCTTGGTAGTTGTCACTGTTGACTAACAATTTGAAATAGTTTTGTGATAACTCGTGAATCCTATCGATTGATTCACTGACAGATTCTTGGTTGTTACTTTGAATTGTTACTTCATTGTCGGAACTGCCTAGCTGAGGCAAACTGATAAAAGAGCTGTGCTCCACCATGATATTCAACAATTCACGTTGATTCAATAGTGTCATGAGATCCAACTTTTCTTTGTTTATTCTGATAGTTTTGTGGTAAAACTGGTGGTCAGTTTGAACTTTGGATACTAAGCTGTTTATAATCTTCTTAGTGTTTAAGACCGACCAAACCTCGCTACCTGTTATCCAGATTTTAAAATTGTCCAAATCCTGGTAAATATGGGAGTTGTAGATTTCAGGCAATAAGTCAGGTAAGTATATGTTGGTGCTGAACTGCTTTGCAATACTTTTGAAATTGAATAAGTCCTTGTCCCCCAAAATGGGAATAAGTGAGAGGTTAATATCAATTGATTCGATCAACATCCCGCCAATCGAATCAACGATGACTCTAATTTGAGTCTCAACAAATGTGATGTTATCTGGTTTACCAATTAACTGGACCTGCTTGGGACTGATAATGACTTCCACGTCATAGGTGTCCGCCAAATCGGTCAACTTTTTAATCAATGTATCACTCACAGGTTTGTTGTAGTCAATTGTTTTGAACGATATTTGATTGTATTGCTTGAATATCTTAGCTCTACTATAATTGATGAAGTCTTTTGTTCCTTGGAAAATCAACAGGATAATAGGAAGCTCGAAACTAGGCTTGATGATATCAATAAACCCATCGCCAGCGAATTCACTATTCAATGACACTACCACATTTTTAATAATGCTGTAGTTTTCAATGATTTCATAATTGAAGTAGCTGCCAAATTGATTAGGTTTCCATAATCTGTTTGTTTCGAAAACTGAAGGAATGGATTTGTCCTTCAAGATGTACTTGAAATCAAGATTTATGTATAAACTTTCCATCGTGGTTTTGGGTATCAATAGGTAACTTTGATGATTAAATGTGCAAATAATTGGCCAATTGGGCTAGAATATTGGAGAGAGAGAATTAAAGAATCTGAAATGTTGAAACTTGGCTTTTAACGGTTAAATGTGTAACACCTCTTCAGATTTGACAAGGTACTGTTTATGTTTATTTGCGATCCCAAAAAGGAAATTTTTGCAACCATTTTGGGCGGTGATTAGAAAAGCGTATACATTGGGGTTTGATCATTTGTACTAGAAGAGAAGTGTGGCGTTAGAGAGTTGATGAACATATAATAAGAAGAAGTAGCAACATGAATGGTTTCACTGTATCATAAAGGGTCAAAGTAGTAGGAGAAAGTTTTGTAAGCGAGACACTCAATCCTCTGAAACTCACAAATCAGTATTGACATCTTAAAGAATGAACACTACCAAATAAACAGTTTCACTATCTCTTACACTATTCCCACAAACAGAAAATACATAGAGAATTGAGTACTCAAATACCGGAGCATATACGTTTCGTAAAATTAAAGAAAATTACTGAATAAAAACCAAGTCACTTTGAGTCATATAGGCATGCGTCAATAGCGGCGGACTGGATCATGTTAGCAGCATATCCATAATCTCAGACTCTCTTAGTATCCCATATATACACCATCTCGTCCCATCCGGTAGTAGCCACCCAACCAGGCTCTCCCCAAAGGCTGTAGTCGCAGCCTATTACAAACTCTTTATGACGGTTCATCACCCCTTTCAATCCTCCCACTTGGGTATTCAAGAATCTGGCATTTTGATTAGATTTATCGTTCCATACTCTACATGTCATGTCATAACCAACACTGAGCAACTCTTCACTATTATGCGGGGACCACTGGAGTTTCCTCACGGCAAAATCATGGCCAAGAAGCTCATTAAGAGGAGTGGGCCCCCTGAAGTTGTGTGTTGGAATCCCGGGGATCTGCTGGTCCACACGATTGATCATTCGTAAGTCCCATATCCTGATCAGTTTATCGGTGCCTCCCGAGGCCACAACTTCGGATCGATATTTATTCCAGTCGCATGTCAAAGTTTCCAATCCCGAATGACTTATATAGTTGATAACCAATGGTTTAGGTGACCGTGTATCCCAAATGGATATTCTAGATGACCCATTGCAGCTTATTATGGTTGATGGCAGATGGGGCGAGAAAGATGCGTTGTATATGCAATTGGCAGTATTTATGGACTGATGTGATGATTGGTGAGACAAAGGTACTTGTTGATTCGGCAGTTGATTGGATTGACTCAAGCCTGAATCAGGAGGGGACAATGTCAAAAGCGACTGTTGTCGTTGAGGGTTCCATATCTTCATAGTTCCGTCCCACGAGGAAGATACAAATGACGTTTTGTCTACTAGATTCCAATTAACCGAAAAGACTTCCCGACTGTGTTCCTTGAAATTCATGATAGGAAAATTGGCCACGGTCAAGTCGAAGATTTTAATAGACCCATCACCATTGGCAGTCACTACCTGATTCTCATGAACCTCGCTCCAAGCCAAATCGAATATTCCATCCTGTGTGTCCCAGCTACCTTGATTGGTGAGAGTGCCATTAGGTTCAATATTCAACACAAATAGTTTTCCATTACCTACTAGCCCATAATTAGCTGCGGAAGCCACCGCAAGCTTGTTGTCGAAAAATGGGGAATATTGCACTCCGTATCCGTTATATCCTTGAGTTCTGAAGGAGAGCATCGTTGATGAGATATCAGAATGTGATATAGATACTGCGAAATCTTTTTAAGATACACCTACTATATATATTATAAGCCATGCTAGATTCGGTGAAAAGTTTTGATTGCTAGAGGGAAATTTCCTGATGAATAGGGGCAGATAAATGGTGGAATCAGATCAGGGCAAGTCAAACAAGTCACAATCCAAATACTTGATATCGTTCCAGTAACTACTATCGATATCAGTTTTAGAAATTACTCCCAATTGAATCAAGTCCCCAATTGCTAAACCAGCTTTTTGTTGTGCGTACTTCAAATAATTGAAATCATCGTCACTAGAAGTGATTTCGTCCTCGATTACAGCATTTTCTACTAACTCCAATGCGTTAACTCCCGTAGTAATGGTGTAGGTACTGTCGACCCCAATTTCGTGAGAAGTTTCACCCACCAAGGAGTCTAAGTCATCTTTATGTGCCAAGGGTCCATTTTGAATCAAACCCCAGATACACCAGTAGATTTGGACAGTAGCTCTCCATAGAACGCATTCATTGAACATCTTTTTGATTTCGAATTCTATCAAATCGGTAGGGGAGACGGTGCTGAGGTTGGGCTGGTAGGTGGTTTTCAAATTTGATGAAGGGTACTGGAAGTCATACTCAATATACGCTTTTATCATGTTCAACTGTTGAAGTTTACTGGGGAAGTTTTTTTCATTCAAAAAGTAAGAATGCTGGGGATCGTGGTAATTGGCCATCCATTCAGAGAAATGATTAGCCAAATCAAAAGCTGGAAAGTTGGGTCCTCCATACTCAAAATCAATCACCACCATGCTACCATCTCTTTTGTTACTGGTGGACTTGATCAAGGATCCTTGATTAGAAGAATTATTTTCATCGGGAGTGTCGTTAACGATATGTTTAGCATCAAACGATTCATGTAATAACAAATTTCCATACTGGGTATCATTATGACAGAATTTGAAGTTATCTGCAAACCCGTTTCGTTGGTAATGATCAAATAACCAGTCTCTATACCGCAGAATGACGTTCTTAAATTGGCCAAACTTCATCAAAACGATTTCTTCGTCTTTAACTCCATTATCACGAAAATTTTGCAATATGCTCTTGGTTTCTAAGGTATTCACCCACTTATTAACCAATCGCCAACATACAGGTATATTGTCTTTGTAGTCTTTGTAATCTAAGGTAACTTTGTAATGCAAGTCTTTCATTCTTCTGCCTAACATTTGACTAATAACTTCATCCTTGATTTGATCTTTGTTCAACGTGATAAATCCTTCTAAGAATTGTTCGAACCTTCCATTAGAAAAGATACCGAGTAATCTGGGACCAATTCCCTTGGTTGACAACTTAATTAGAATTTCCAACTCCAGGTCCCGATCGATAATTTCATCGACATTCTTACCATAGATCCTTAAAAGCAATGAAGGGATCTTATAGGAATCGTCTTTATACTCAAGTTTATATATGGAGTTTGTTAAGGCACCCGAGATTCTAATGACGTTAATTCTAGAAGCGATCAATGGTTTCTTATGCCACTTGCTGATTTTCAATGCTTTAATCAATGCCCATATGTCTTGTTTGAAAAAGTCCAATGGTAATGAATTATCCAATGAAGCTTGCACCGATGGAACGACCCAATCACTATCGAGGTAGGTAGGGGTGATGTTTAACTTGTGTAAAGAAGAAGAGGATAATGTCCGTTTACTTGCTAATGACGGTCTCCTAGCACTGGTGGACCGGGAGTTATTCCTAGTTCTACTTCGGCTGCGGCTTCTATGTGCTGTTATATCCATCCTGATTTACCTTACTTATACACTTGTAGCAATCTACCTTTTTGAAGTAGTTAAAGGTCTTGTGAGTTTAAGTGCGACTTCAGAATTGGAGGTATTACTTCGTACCACAGTCTTAGCTTATATTTGCCATAAACGTTGGTGGTAAACACCCTTTATGGAACTGATGAAAAACTTCAGGGTTGTGTTCATTTAATAAGCTCTACCTCTACATGGCATGATACACAAAATGGAACACTCGGTGTATTTGTATAGATCCATGGGGTTGAAACCCGACAGTTTCATGATGTTGTTTTGATCTTTGAAGGAAAGACAGTGGGAAGAGAGTGAGATTTGGACTGGGAGCTTCGCTAAGCCATTCGTTTGTTGTAGTTCTATAAATATCACGACTTCATAATTCAATTTGAAAAAACAAAGTGAGCATATGATAGTCATAATAGATTAGTCTAGGTGGTGAAGTGATTGTCTTCTTACTACGACGTTGGTTTCTCAAGTGTTTCCACCCTCACTAGTAGATACCTCAACAACATCTTTTTTACCTTAATTGATAGTTCTCGATTTCGCAGCTACAAGTGAGAACTTTTGGTGATAGTTTGAAGTTGTGATAATTGTTGTTGTTGGCAATAATGAGTTACTTATCGGCAATAGGGCCCTTAGGGGTTATAATAATATACCAGTTATATCAAGCTAAAGCGTCTGAGATTGACACCACCGTATTTGAGTTGAAAACCAAACTCGAAGCTGTAAATGAAGAATTGAAAGACAAAACAGACCAGTTAGATAAACTTTTAAGCAACAGTGACTTACTATTCGAAAAGGATAAGTCTCAAGCACAAAAAAAGATCAAGGAGTTGCAAACTAAGATCCTGAATTTGAATCTGACCAGTGAAAAACAACGAGAGGAATTGGCGAAACTTCAAAGAATCAACAAAGAGGCTGATGAAATGATTAAAGAGCATAATAAAGAGTTGGAGGAATTAAGGAATCAAGTGAAATTAAGTGAAAATGATAAAATCAAGCTAGAGATGGATTACAAGTTCAAATTAAATACCAAGATAGAAGAGCTCATCACTGAAAAGGATTTCAAGATTGAAAATTTATCGAAGACTCTAAGAGATTTCGAGCTGGATAAACAGTCAAGCTTAGCGTTATATCAAGAATTGGTGGAAAAGACCGAAGTGGAAATCAGTAAATACGAGCATGATCTAATGGATTTGAGAATTAAAGTACAGTCTCTTACCAAGCAAAATGAAGAATTGACTAGTGGCAATAACTCATTAACAGAAAAAATTGAAACATTGACCGTCGATAATAAACAATTAACTGAGCTAAAAGATTTTGAAAACAGCATCAAATCATTACAGACTGACTTGGACGTTGACAATATATTTGAACTCAAGGATAAATTGTCTCAGTTACAGTTATCTCATAGCGATGACTTAACAGAAATTTCCAAACTTACAGAACAATTGAAGGTTAAGAATGTGGAATTTTCCAAGCTTACACAGGATTTGGAAGATGTTAAAACTAAGTACCAACAACTTGAACAAGAATTAAATGGTCAAAAGCGTGAAAACGAACAATTGATTCTTGGATTCAACAGTAAATTGCATGATTTTAAGTTGTATGACATTGTCAGGTTTAAGATAACCCAGTTGGTCAAAGATATCAAAGAATTTGTCCCTAATATCGAAGAAATAGAAGTGAGTGAAGAAGAATATCGAGTTGAAGAAGTGTTGCAAGTGGAAAACAGCGAAAGGGAAGTCGACGATGATGATATTGTTATTGTAGATGGGGCTCAGGAAGAACAGCAGGAACAAGAAATGGAGAAAGAGAAGGAAAATGAAGAGGAAAAACAAGAACAAAACAAGAACGGGTGGTATATTAAGGGAAATATCGAAACCAAGAGATTGATACAGATTTATCAGGCGTTTAAAAGTAAGATAGAAGAGTATGAACAGGAAACAAGTGATAAGCGAAGCGAATTCGACTCGTTAAATAGCCAGCTTGAGGCTACGAAAGATGAATTGACCCAGCTGAAAGTTGAGACCGACAGAAAGCAAAAAGTCATCGAGAGATTGAATGCCGAATTGGAGCTGAAAAATGCGTTGCACCAGGCCAGTATAGAAGATAAAAATGCTTTAGAAGAGAAGCTTAATGAGGCATTGAGTAAAATGAAGCATATAGAAGAGCAAAACACTCTGTTATCTGACGCTAACACGTCATTGAAGAATAAAAATGCCAACCTAGAACAAGCGAGAGATATCCTTGATGAGAGACTTATCGAAGATCGCCATATCCAACAGAGTCTTCAACGAGACATTGACCAGTTAAAGACTCAGGTAGAGGAATATAAAACCAAATATCACCAATCAGAGGAACTACATGAAGCCACAAAAAAGACCCTTGACACAGTGAAAGAAGAACTACTGGAGAAAACGACGGTAATTCTGCTGTTGGAGCTGATATTGCACAGTGACAAACAAGAAGATCAAGCCGTAGAATCAACAGAGTTTTAGGACTTTAGATCAACTTTGCGTTGTCCCAGTTTTCTATCATCGTAGATAAAAAACCCCTGGTTTTAATTATAAGTTATAATACACACACACCTAATCATCACAATCTCTTATATTCAAACTTAAAAGAGATCATCACACCACACCTTGTTCTATAAGGGTGCGAAACCTGTAAGGGGTACATTTGACAGAAGCAAGAGAAGTATAACTATTGGTCCCATCTACAGTGGCAATTCGCCTTTTACACCTATCTCTAATACGCCACAAAAACCCTATCCCTTGCTTGCCATACTTAGTAACACCCAAATCAGAATCCAGTAGATAAGCCACCAATATTATCTTCCATGGAATATTTGTCTTGATGAGGAATGGAAGAATTCCACTTTTCGCAAAATCGTTTGCTGTTGCACTGACATATAAATTTCATCCATTGCCATATAAAACAGGAAATCTTCCTCAAATCCACTACAAATTCCCCAGCTTTCAATAAACTGTACTGTCGTGTCATATCACCTCGAATCTCCCATCCCACTCACTTTGCTTCAACTTTTGTATTTGTTTATTTGGGATTCCCAAAATCACCCTCGTTGACTATTAATATCTTTTTGATAAGGTTCTCTTGTGATTAAACTTGGTTCTGTTACTGCTTCCAGACACTTCAGTAGTATCAATTCTTTCGCTAAGTACTATTGGTTGGAACAAAGACATAAGACCTGAAACGAGGCTTAGGACTGTATTCATTCAGGACATTACTAGAGAAGATAGTGTTGTAGGTAATAACAGTTTGGATAAACCAGTAGAATTAAAAGCAAAGATCTTAAACCCGAATCCTAAGGGCCGTTTGACTTCAGGTATTCTGATTTCCCAAGAGCAACTGAAAGATAATTTCACCCAGTTCCCATGACTGCCATTCTCCCTGGAACTATCGCCAGGAATAGGTCGATATCATCGCACACTTCAGATGTCTCCAACAACACTGTCACTGCAGTGTCGGTATCCCCACCGTCTCCTAATTCATCTCGTCTCACCAAATCGCTATCCAAATCGCTGGCTACATTTTCGTCAATGAAACCCACACGGTCAGCGTCGTGTCAGTCCATTAAAGCCATCTCCCAAAACGATAAATATATCAAACTCATACTTAAACACTTCAAGAAGCTAGAGATTGGTTTAAATAAATTCAACGCTAAACAACACAATATTTACACCACCAACATTCTCCGAACAGTGTTGCTTCCATTTCTAAGAATCAATTATTTAAGTAAGATCAAACCCATTAACTCCAAAACTTATAAGAGCTTAGTCAACATATTTTTGTCGTTGGTGATCAAATGGTGGTCTTCTTTGTTGAACCATCTCATTAATAACAATTTATCTAGCATTGATCGTTCAGTTTATTTGGAATGCATCTCGAGAATACTATCTCGAATCGAATGGTTTGATCGGGATATCGACTGCAGCTACAATGCAAACTATTGTGAGTTGTTAACTTTAACTTTAGACTACTCGATCTCCAAATTATCGTCGATAAAACATATCCCGTTATCAATATCTGCATTTATTGGTAAAGTTTTTGCCTATTCCTTTTTTAAACTACCCCAGGTCAGCAATGCTCTTTTGTTTTTGTTGAACATCAAACAAGTGATCTTCATGGAGAACCAAAAGATTTTTCACGTCCATGGCACTATGAAAGCTTGTGAGGCAGAACTACTACGAGATTCTTTTCCTACACACTTACACTATCTAATTGGATATCAAGGATTGAAGTATTTGCAGACGAAGCATCAGAAGTCATTGATCAACTGTTTACCACCTCCTCAACATCCTGTAAAGGGCATTAAAGACCCCCTGGGTCCTTGGGTATCACGATGGTTGAATAGCGATTCAGAAATTTTCAACTCTTTCTTGAAGCATTATTTTGACATTGCTGATATCTGTCTATCGGAAGCAAATTCAGAGATGTCAGTATCAACATTATTAAATTTACCTGGATTCAATGTCATTTTAAGCCATATTTATCAGATTATAAAGATTTCTATAACAAGAATATCTGCCAACAATTTGAAGGTAAAAACCCCCGAATTCAGTAGCCTTGATAATCTGAATATGATCGGTAATGATAAACAAAATCAGATCTACTATAATTCAATATTCAAGATCTTCAGAACAATCAGAGACATTAATTTCAGTAATCCTAGTATGGGGAAGTTTTTGATTGCCTTTCTTGACGAAATTATCATCAACTTTAGTAAAACCGTCAGTATTTATGACTTCAATAAGAACTCATTAGTGCTCAACATCATGATGGAGTTCGTAAATTATTTCGAAGTAATCAACTGGGAATTCTGGCTCAACTCGGTCTATTTGATGATGGAAAATACTGATCACATCCAAATTTTACTCAAAAATTTGTCATTCCTATTTAATGTCTGGAACTATATTCCCGAGATCCCTCGACAGTCATTATCACAAAATCCTGAGAAACTTTGGCCAGTCGAAGAATCTTTGGGGTTTAAAGAAAACTTCACTAATTGGTTGATATCACCTAAAATCTGGGAAAAGCTATTTGTTAACTACAACTCAATAGTCAGAAATTATTACATTCGTTTACTCATTTGGAGAGTGGTGGGAATCAACAACTTCGAAAGTTCTACCGCCATAAAGATCTCTCTTAAAGTGGAGGCCAATTTGGTACAGTGTTTTAGCCAATTTACTAAGTTTTACAACGCCAACAAGAACAAGGGATATTACTTCAAACCTGACAACCCATTGATCAACAAGAAGTTCACCATTCTTCCAATCAGCAATTCCGATGTGTTACAATTTGATGACTTGAAGGAGGATGAAGAATTACATCTAATCAATACCAGCGGAGTTAATAAAACTCATCCTTACGAGATTTTTGATGAGGCAATTTATTCATGTAACTCGTTACCAGAGACTGTGGAATCTTCCATCGAAGTACAGAAACGATCCAATTCGCTAGTGAACTCCATTGGTAAAATCTTTAGACTTCTCACTGTGGACGACAAGGATAAACAAGAACCTACCAACAACACCATGAAATTTCATCCTCCAAAGTCTGTTTCACTAACATCCTTATCAACAATTTCTTTAGGATCACGATCTTCTAGCCCCAGTTTACTTTCATTCAGCTCAACTCCAACATCCTTGACTGACTTGTCTGAAACATCGACATCGTCAATAGAGGACGACAAGGAATTGCCATTATTCAACCTTTCTCCCGAAATAGTTCGTCCCATCTACAGGTTTGAGTTGATAAATGATCAAGATGCTATAAGAGACAAGTTCTATCTTATGAATAATAGGTATTACTTACTGAAAGAACAATTATTTTACCAATTACCGGAAGTACCCCGAATCCCCACTATTTCCATTTTCATCAATTATGATCTCTACAACAAGGTATACCTCAGCACAGAAAATTTGTTCATTAATGAAGTCCCCAAGAAAGACAATAAGACTCAACAGCTTATTTCGACTACAAGGACTATTGATATGGTTAATCTTGGGAAATCGATTTATGAATGGAACCTTATGGTGGACGAATTCGAAAACTTTATGATTGCCAAGGTAGAAAATGACAAATTCAACGACGTCGAAAACTCCAATGAGGGGGACTATTTCAAGAAGTTGATACCATTGTTATCCATGGATAATTCTAAGACTTTGAATGCTAGCTGAATAAAAGATTTAGCTGTATTTTTCGTAGCTGCAGTCTACTTGACGTTTCTTTGCAACTCTGTTTCTGCACTTCACTCAATTTTCACTTTTGGTTCATATCGACGTTCTGACAGAACCAAATCTGGTTCCAGGGAAAGTGATTTGTTACCAAGATGGAGATAGAACAAGACCAATACTGTCACCAGACTCACAGAAGCTGCCACTGACCAGAATATCGACACCCCTATAGCCAATGACGTGAAATAGTATTTTGTCACATAATATCGGAATCCCTCATATTGGACATGAAACTCTAAAAACGTATTATCGTGATTGATGATAATACTCTTCAGTACCGTCAACTCCACCTCTGATTTATCATGAATTAATTGGGCCACATCTTTCCCACTGATAGATAACAACCAATGGGGAATATTGGTGTTCTTATTAATATTGGTTAAGATTGGTGGAGTCCAGAATCTCAAATTATAGGGTATAAACCAATTGTTTTCATGATACAAGTATCTGGTGTCACAGTTCAATAAAAACTGCTTCGAAGCCTTATGGGGTCCTATTACGATTTGGGATATCACCGGATAAACGTCATCAATTCGATTACGGTTACAAAGAATCTCAATATTCATCCTCACATTATAGTTCAAAGTAGGTTGGTTGAATAGCTGCTGATATGGGCCAAGATCAACAGAAGTTCTGTGTCCGCCCTCGATGTCGATGAACGATAAGGGGACCAGGATCACTGGGTTAGGAATTAGGGTATTGTAGAATGTAACATAAGAAATGACTGATATTGGCACAAGAATAACCATATAACTCACAATTGAAACCACATACAACCATCGTCTCACTACAGTGGCACCGGTATGTTTATCTATTCCTAATGCCATTTTTTGTCACAGTTTAAAACCCCCGAAACAAGAATGTTACACAAAACTAGCGAGACATAAAACTCCCAGAAAAGGGAAGACAATTCCGCGCACCATCTTACGGTTTACTTTTGACGGATGGCTCCTCATATAGCAGTGTTGCACTGTGACTCTCCCATTCAAGCTTTGTATGAGAAGCATGGAGATTTGGGAGATATGTGTGGGAAGTTACTTGATGATTCAGGAATCATGAAGTTACCTCATGCTAAGTATGATGTTTATTATAACTCAGATGATAGGGTAGAGAATGACAAGCAGTTGAATGAGGTATATTTAAGATTATTGACGGGAGTAGAGACGAAAGAGATCAAAGGAGTATTTATTAGTGGGTCGAGGGCTGACTCATTTGCTGACAAACCATGGATAAAACGGTTGGATGAGTTTCTTAAGACGATTTTCCAATTGAGTGATTTCCCTATTGTGGGGGTTTGTTTCGGTCACCAAATCATTTGTAAGAATTTGGGTTGTAAAGTCGATAGAAATGTCGAAGGCTGGGAATGTGGCACCACCACTATCAATTTGAATACTGAGTTGTTTGGCATTACCACTCTCGAATGGATCAAACCGTTGAAGGAGCAGTTGAAGACAGCTGATCACCACTTGAATGACCATTTGAACTTGGCAGAAATGCACCTGGACATTGTATACGGGTTACCTTCGAATTCTCCTATCGCCAATGTCAAAGCCACTAAATTTATTTCTATTGGCTCCACTGCCAAATGCTCAATTCAAGGTGTGATTTCTGATACCGGTCCTATCAAACTTTTAACCTTCCAAGGACACCCAGAATTCAGCCAGGAGACTACGTTAGACATTTTAAAGAACGCCTTGGACTCCAAAAGCATCGATAATTATGCTTTTGAGAAAGCTTGCTATAATACAAAGATCTTGAATAACCAGGGTCCTCTTATTGGGAAGTTTATAGCTGGATTCTTCAATTGTTTGACAAGCTAATTTTGTTTGACAGGTTTGGGAAGCAACTAAAGCACAAGTTAATAGAAATTAGGGGGCATTCAAATGCTAGGTTAATAGATGCTCTTACAATGATTGTATAGATACAGCATATTGTGTGAATCGTAATAGACACCAGTGAGCTATCGTCATATTTCATTATCTACGTAAATGGGGGTTACCCCTTCACCGTTTTCAGTCAAATAATTTCTTGTCTGGAGACACGACGGCAAAGCCTTGTAATTTACCACCCTTGCCAGACAAAAGATTCAATGTGCCTTTCTCTTGGCTGGTGTTGAACGTAAAGCTGGTGTCAGTATCATTAGCATTAGCATTAGAATTGGATGAATTCCTATTGGAGCTGGGTATCTTGTTCCCAGTTACTAACGTAGAACTAGAACTTCTATTTGAAGTTCCGTTACGCAACAATTCATTCTGACGAGAAACCTTAGCTTCCAAGCTCTTCATTTTATCGTTGAGTAATCTTACTTCATAGTTGTGGCTATTGTTCAATTTGGTTATAACATCTCGTAATTCATCCCGTTGCACCTTTAGGTTTTGAATTTCGTCATCGGCGGATACTAATTCGTCTTCGATATTAGACACAAGGGAATATTGTCTATCACTATAACCTGCGTGCTTGTTAGGATTCCTTGTGTTGTCATGGAGTTGATTTTGAAGCTGATCAATCTGAGTTTCCAACTCAGGAACAGTGTGTAATTTGAGATCAGCATTGTCTTTCAAAAGCTCGTTGTACTTGGTCATGATATCAGAATCAGGTCTATTTTCATACTCCAGCAATTTGTCATTTAATTGGTTCACCATATCATTCTTAATAAGCAATTGGCGATGTAATTCGGTTTTCTCGTAGTTGAGCTTTAGAGGGGAAGGGCTTTGTCCATTTTCAAGCAAAAATGCATGCTCTTCAGCAATGTACCGGAGTCTCCTTTCCTTAGTTAGTTTATCTTGTAAATCAATAATGGTTTTCAGCTTATCACGGCTTTCTTCGTCGTCAATGGTGACATTCAAAGAATCATGAGAGTTAGCATTACCAGCAAGTGACTTCAACTTACTTTCGAGCTTTAATTCTCGTCTTATCGAAGAAGCTAATTCAGTAGTGACCAATTCTAACTCATTGATTAATTCATTGTTTGCTGTCATTATGCCCAATTCTTCCTTGGTAAATACAACCCCATTGCCTTTACCAGTGGATTTCGGCGTACCTTTAGGGGTAACATTTCTGGATAGTCTTTTTCCACTACCTAGGGAAGAAATTGAGTTTTGGGTCTCGCTTCGAGATATTGAGTTACGCTTCTCACCACCTTTGGATAATCGCTTGAAGAAGTTCTTTGTTCTGGAGGATTTCCGTGAAACATCCTGATCTGAATCAAGTGTTAAGGTATGGTCATCGATTTCTGCAGTAGTGAAACTACTGCTATCTTGTCTGAAGTTGTGGAATGCTGTGTTTTTGGTTAAAGACTTAAATTGTTTACTTTCGTCTCGTTGGAGACCCTTACCACTATTATCCAAATCTTCTACAGTATCGTCAGAATCATTTCTTTGTTGTTGTTCTTGCCCCTTCTGTGGAGAAAATTCACTGGCGGTGAAATAAACTCTTGATTCATTCGAAGTAGCTCCTATGTTGTTATAAGTGTTCTGATGAAACTCGTCGCTGCTGCTTTTGACGATGGAATCACGGGTAGATTCATTGATATTGAAGGAAGGTGATGTTGGATGTTGTTCGTTGATATTCTCCTCATCCTTGGCGTGATTTTTCTCTTCCTGAATATCGTCGTTGGCAAATAAATTGAGCTTTCTTAATCTCATGGAATTGGACTTTTTAAGAGTGGATTTACGAGAAATCAACTCGTTCTCGTCATCGTCATCGAATTTATAAACCACGTCTTCCTCTTCAGTGTCTTCTTTAGGAGGAGGGTTCAAGCTATCCTCAAGTTTATTGTGAGAATTATGCTTAGATGGAGGTCCTGTATCTTCATCTTCCTCTTCCACAACATTCATTAGCAGATCATTGGAACTTTGATTGATAGGAGTGGAGTCAGCACTATTGGAGGATGAATACATCTTACCTCCGTTAACATGACCATTCGTTTGACCGTTCATCATGCCATTATGTACGAGTGGAGGTTGAGTATACATCTGCCCATTCATCGTTTGAGAATTCATGGGGTACATTTGTCCGTTGGACATTTGACCATTCACCATTTGACCATTCACCATTTGACCATTCATCATTTGGCCGTTCATCATTTGACCGTTCACCATTTGTGGATGCATTTGACCATTCATCATTTGGCCGTTAATCATTTGACCATTCATCATTTGACCATTCATCATTTGACCATTCATCATTTGACCATTCATCATTTGGCCGTTCATCATTTGGCCGTTCATCATTTGAGGATGCATCTGGCCATTCACAGGTATATGCTGGTTATACATCAGCTGATTCATAGGTGGAGATCTCAAGGACATAGCCCGAGGTCCCTGGCCATTAGAAGGATATCCTTGTCGCACGGGACCTCCCATGGACATTGTTCTTGGATCTGATCCAACCATATGGCTAGTCATAGTCATGGTACGGGGATCGTGATTGACCCCCAAAGACATAGTCCGAGGAGGCTGACCGCCCAAGCTCATGGCGCGATCGTTGGTCATGGGGTTTCCACCAGCTAGACTCATTGCTCTGGCACCATTAGTCAAGTTCATCTTCATTTGGTGATTCATCTGCTTACGGTATTTGACATTACTGGTAGCCTTCGCGGGTGCCCCAATACTACTGAGAGTAGGGATGATTGGAGTGGTGTCCAAGGTTTTGTCACCGGTAGCATAAGGGCCCCGGCCCCGAATATGAGCGATATCGTCGAGACTGACGTTGTTACCGGTCAAATATTGAATATCCAAACCATTCTCCTCATCAAACTCTCCCATTTCAACATCCTTACGCCGAAACATCCTCGACATCGTCTTGGACTGAGAAGTCAACGACGACTTCCGTGAGTAATCGAATTGAGGAGGATTTAACGAGTCTTTGAATGCTGCCGCTGTGCCTGCTTCCATTTCCAATTATTGTACAATACGGTATAAATAACAAATATGGTTTAAACAAACACCAGTTTCAGCCAGTAGATGGGTTATTTGATTGTTAAAATTAACTAGGTGATGGGTAAGGGTAGAAAATGATTACAGTTAAATCCAGGGAATTAGGACAAAACGTTACGTTGAAGGGTTACACCAAAAATATCTGTTTACTAGCGAACACTAGCGAGTTGTTTAGCGATATGAAGCGATTATCTGGTGGCAATACACGAAGCAACGAGGAATTATTTTGATGGAGCGTTATGCGGTCTAAAATTTTTAATAATGAAATTCGAGAGATTTTGAGAACTTTTGACCGCAGAAACCGATCCGTCTGGTGGTGGGGGATGGTTTTGGGGAGGATGGTTTTGGGGGATGGAATAAGGGAAGAGGATTCAAAGGGGGACAGAGGGATTCGGTCGGAACAGAGATGGTAGGAGTTGAGGTGGGGGGTGTAGCGGGAGGCTTTGGAAGATAAAGCCGATGAAGACACGGAACAGATGCATCTCAAATAATAATACGCGTTTCAAATCTAGAATTATATCCGGTTCCGGGCGGAGGAGAAGGTGCGAGGATGGGGCGAGGATGGGGCAAGGACGGGGCGAGGACGGGGCGAGGACGGGGCGAGGAAAGGAAACAGAGACGGTACTGCTTCATTGCTCACCTGTATCTCCTATATAACAGGGCCAGGGCCAGTATCGCCCCACCACCAACGTCACTCTCACCACTCTCACTCGTGATCCCCAATCACTCCCACAATCTTGTATCGCTTGCGGAAGAAGTCAATCCACTTTTCAAGACTTTGAATCTGATTGTCACTCAAGTCTTTTACGTCCCACGAATCATGGACATTATCAGACTTCAACTTGTTGGTGGCCAATAATCTATTGGACTCTTTGCCCACCAACGCATTGTAACTCTTTCCTGGCCCATAACTCTTACTGTTGCTGGTAACGTCGTAAACCAACCCTTTTATACCTACGTAGATATTGCCGTTGTCACTTCCGTTATAAATGGCCAATTGACTTCGAGTAAAAATCGGAAGACCATCAACGTCAACCTCGTTATTATACTGTTCAATTTCAGGGTTGCCTGCGTTCATTGCTGACGGTGTCACCTAGTATTTTTAACCCTTTCTTTGTAATGATGATAAATGAACCACTGAAAGTGCGGACGGTGAAGACCTGCGATCATGTCTCTCATAAATGAAGAAATCGAAAAGTTTCCTCCAAAGATCAAAAAACTATTCCCCCCGAAGCTACCGTTGCCGTACTATCCAGCATCCGACTATCCGCTACATCTTCGAAAAACTCCAAACATTTCCCCCATCTCGTCGTTGAAATCACAATTGCATAAACCCATCCCAAGACAGCCTCTTCCCTCACCACTAAAGACAAAACTACAGGTTGATCGAGAACGAAAACGAGCCAAGGACGCCAAACGTGCCGCCAGCTACTCGCGACAGCTCCATGAGTGGTATCACCCCAAAGAACTACATATGGATTTCTCCAAAATCTCAAGAACGGTGTTCATTTCTCGTTTGGACTACAACGCTACCGAAATCGATATCTCCAAGGCTCTTGCCAAGTACGGCACCATAGAATCGGTGAAGATCGTTCGTGATAGACAAGGCAAATCTCGAGGTTATGGCTTTGTGGTGTTCCAAAACGAGAGCAGCAGCAGCAGTTGTGTTCAAGAATTGTGTTCCACGGGGTTAAAACTCCCTCAGTTCCAACGTAAGGTTCTTATTGATGTCCAGCGCAGTGGCGTGATGAAATCATGGAAGCCTCGAAGACTAGGCGGAGGACTCGGTGTCAGAGGTTATACGAAATCTGATAACTATGCCTCGGCTTCTGCCAGTGGGAGAAGACTCAACGTGCCCCTGAATCCGTATGAGAAGCAAGATCGATACGACAAACCCTACTCCAGATCTGGCGTACTGTTCTCTCTGTACGGTCTGTATCGGCCTTTGCTGTATAACCTGGCTGGACATGAGCAAGAGAACAGAGATAAACGAGTACAAACGATACGAGACAAGTACTCCAAGTACCAATACTAATAAACATCTCCCACCATGTTCCGTGTCCGAGTTCGTACTAGATTGCCGTCATGGCTTCCCGATCTCTCGCAATACCCTCCTCCAATATCGATGCGCATTAATAGTCAACATGTCTGAAACCAAAAGGATGAAACTAGATTCGACTGAATCTTTGAAGAAGGAGATTTTCGAGTATATTGACGGCAAGTTTGGCGAACTCCAACGCCAATTAGACGAATTGAAGTCTGCTGCGGAGAACCCTCCGCCCAAGGTCAATGAGGTGAAGATTCAAGAGAAAGGTGACGAACTACTGGCAAAACAAGATGAGAAGCCTCCATTGCCTCCACGAGACATAATAGCGAGCTCAGTATCACTTAAGGCTAATTGCAGTGCTGGAAAGCCATCGAATCATCCTGGATCCCAGGAAACCAAACATACTTTTGGTGGTACATCGTTTAACTTCAAAGTCACCCCCAACAACTCCATTGCGGAACCTCTGACTCCCAAAGTTGAAAATAACGACAACAAACTGGATACCCCCAAAGATAAGCCGGTGTTTGGATCTACCGTTCTGTTTGGGGAACGGCCCAAGAAAAACATCTTTGACAAATCATCTCCCTCGAGTTTTGGCAGTTTTGGAGCCGATTCCAAGTTCAATAATGCATTTCAAAACTCATTAAAGAAACGATCATTCTTGGAAGTGGAAAATGACACTGCAAAGTCAGAACATAAACCAGAAGAACCAGATTCAAACGAAGTAGAGGCCAACCCTGTTCAGTATAAACAGGTAGAGTTGACTTTTGTCAAAAAACAAACAGGCGAGGAAGGTGAAAAGTCCCATTTTTCTGCTACATGCAAGTTATTTGAATTGGATTTGAAATCGATTTCCGATGGCTGGAAAGAAAGAGGATTGGGGTCGATCCACTTGAATCAATCGATCAAAGATAGCAAGCAAATTAGACTAGTAATGAGATCGAATGGGTTGCTAAGAGTCATATTGAACGTTAAAATCACTAACGATACCGAGATTTTGAAGGGTTTGGAATCCAGTTTGACCCCGGGGAAGTATATGAGATTCAACTCCATGAAGGACGGTGAACCGGTGCAATATTTATTGAAATTTGGCAATCAGGAATTAAGAGACGAATTAGCAGAGATAATTAACACCTTGAAACATCAACTGTAAGAGATATTAGAACCGCCTTAATTGTATATTATTCTACCATCTGGAACTCTCTTTTATTTGATGAATGCTATACTACAGATCTTCGACCCTTTAACCCCACCAAATTCGAATGTAGGATAGTTGATTTTATCCCAAACCTTTAGCCCGCAACCACTAATGATTTTGATTAGCTCGGATTCGGTAAAATTGCACGACGTGATCAATAGTATTGATCCTGGGTGCATCAACTTGTATACTTGCAAAGGATAGATCTCCATTCCGAGTTTGTCCCACCCTTCAACTGGAGTTTGATTAAGAGCAATAGCGTCGAATGTACCTTTGTCCAATAAAATGTCAAATTTGCCCAAGTTGTCATTGATAAATACACTATTCAAGGATAGTAAGTCTACCTGATCGAAAGATAGATTCTGAACTTTGTGTTTCAGATTCAAAGCATTTGCAAACCTTATCGAATCAGGAGAGTAATCGATACCTAGTAGTGAGTATTGTAATTCATCATCTAGATCCTCTTGCAATATCTGGTGTAACTCAAACAATAAATGACCATTACCAGTACCCAAGTCAATGAAAGAAGTACTGGAGCGGTCGCCAATAGGCAAATCACCCTGATTAAACTTTTTCACTAGAAAATCAATCATTTTCATTTCAGCATCAGCATCATCGAACCAACATTCTCCTTCATCCTCTTCGTTTTCGTTGAAATTCTGCAATTCTCGCTGGTAAAAATCATTCCAACTAAATGTTAGTATTTATTCTCGGTGCCTCAGAAGTCCTTTGTCCATTTGAGTGACGTACTATTCCTCTGTGCCCAATTTAGAGGCATTAAGTCTCAACTCTTCCATTGCGATGCGGTAGAATCTGCGGCTTCGATAACGCGTTTTTTGTCAATTTTGGTCAAATACTGAACCGTTAAATACTGGTTTATTGACGATATATAACAGTCAAAATGGCGTCAGTGGAAGGAGAAATCGAAAATTCACCGTTAGACGAAGCTATTCAAGCAAGATACAGAGTGTGGAAGAAAAATTCGCCATTTCTATATGATTATGTATCGACATATTCTTTACTCTGGCCATCATTATGTGTATCGTTCTTTCCCGATGTAGAACGAAATATTAAGCCCTCCACGATCGCAGATGGTGGTAAAAGTACTGAGGATACAGTATTGGCCCAGAGATTGTTATTGGGTACATTCACTATGGGTCAATCAACCGATAATGTGTCTATATTACTGCTACCCTACTATGAAAACTTGAATAAGAACCTCAATATTGACAAAGTGAGTTTTAACCCCGATAAGTTGGAGTTTGAATTGAACAAAGTGGCCAAGAAGAAACTCTCGGTGTTGCAAAAGATAAACCACTCAGGAGACGTTAATAAGTTAAGATATATGCCTCAAAACCCCGATGTGATTGCTAGTGGTAACAACTATGGTAACTTGGTGATTTATGATAGAACCAAACACTCCTCTTACAATTCCTCCAATTCTGACATAAATCGCCCCGACTTGCTGCTTGGGAGCACTGGAGTGGATGATTATCAAGATATATTTGCCATTGATTGGAATCGACAAAAAGACGGGGTGTTGGTTTCTGGGAAAATGAATGGGGTTATTGACTTATATGACATCAAATCACAATTCGTGGATAAACACAAAACTCATTTGCCACCATTAAAGTCGATAGACAATGGACCCGGGGTCAATGATGCTAAATGGATCTACAATCACGACTCATTGTTCAATATTGTCGATGAATCAGGGGAATTCAAACTACTAGACACCAGAATAGAGTCTTCAGTGGTGATTAGTCGGAAAATATCTGATTCTGCGGTTAACTCCTTGAGTGTCAATCCACAAGATCTGCAATACTTGGCTACAGGAGACAGCAAAGGAGTCATAGAGATCTGGGACATTAGGAATCTAAAAAATGAAGGTAACGCAGTGTTTAAACTTGCTGCTCATGAGGACTCCATCACTCAAGTTAAATGGCACCCAAGATTCCACAATATCCTAGGGTCTAGTTCAAGTGATAAATTGGTTAAGATTCTCGATCTCGATAAGTCAACAAAGTCTGAAGATCCCCTAATATTTAATCATGGCGGACATATGCTCGGTGTTAATGATTTTGACTGGTCATTACACGAGGACTGGATGGTGGCCAGTGTGGCAGACGATAACTCCTTGCATGTATGGAAACCTTGTTATGACGTAGTCAAACATTATCATTGATTGAACACTAGAGATGATTAATGGCTTGTATGTATTTTCAATTATATAGTAATCTATACCTTCAACGATTCATTAATCATGGGTAATCTAAGCTTTGGAGAAAAGCTTTTCTACTTCAGTGACTGATTCGTTCAAGACTTTTTCTTGGAATTTGGGGTTTTCAATTTCTTTGTTGACTTTGGATAATACGGATTTGACCAATTGTTCTTGTTCCAATTGTCTTTGTTGTTGTTCAAATCTCACCCAGGAGTCTAAAGTAGCCTTAGCTTCAGCAGCTACAGCAGCCTTTTGTTTTAACTCGAATGATTTGGCTTCTAATTCGGCAGTTTCTTTAGAAACAGCAAATAATTGTTTGGTAGTATCAACAACATCCTTTAACTGAGATACCGATTCGATTCTTTCTTTCACAGCGTTGGCGTGTTTGGTTCTGGAACCGTTTAATAAGTCCTTCACTTTTTTGATTTCATCATCAGCCCATGAAGTATATAATGGAGCAACGAACTTGGCAACTAAACCAGTAAAGGCTGTGAAACAAACGAGTAAAATAGTTTCATCATGCAATACAATCAAACCGTTGGAAATACCGTAGGCGGAAGCAGCAGTAGCGGCAGCCAAGTAACCGGTTTTGGTTAAAAGGTTGTTACCGGGCATAGCATCAACAATGGTAGTTGCTTTATCTTTTGGTTCCACTGGAGTAGACATATAACGTAAACCAATACTATAAAGTTAGTAATTAAATCCTCGTAAAATGGGCCATATCCTCGCCCGTTGACCATTTCATGAAAAGTGAGTTTCACGGTATGGTTCTATGATACCATATAAAGACG
The DNA here is from genome assembly GCA_030578535.1 of Yamadazyma tumulicola. Classification (NCBI taxonomy): domain Eukaryota; kingdom Fungi; phylum Ascomycota; class Pichiomycetes; order Serinales; family Debaryomycetaceae; genus Yamadazyma; species Yamadazyma tumulicola. The sequence continues at coordinate 186,178 of JAJMSJ010000016.1, read as the reverse complement.
ACACAATTGCAATTGACGATATTCTGTAAGACAATAAAACGATTGATCGGAGAATCGGCAATTGACTGCTTTTGGATTCACTTTTTTGACATGAAATGTCCATGAAAAAATGGGTCATTGGAAAAGCTTACATACGTTGATGGTCTAAGTGCCAATCTGGAAGGAGCCAAAGCCCTGAATGCAACTCTGTTAATCATTGACATCGTTATTCTCTAGAGTGTGTTTGAAAAATTCTCAGCGTTTCGGATTGGTGATTTTTTTGCGAAAATGATTGGGTATGATTGACTTCCAGATGAGGAAATGGAAAAGTGCGGCAGTGAGCAAGAGTTTGATTGAATCTTCGAGAAGGCTAGAATTAGATGTTACATTAAGGGTACAAAAATATACATTGCATCTCGGAGTATCGACACCATTGTAATATGTTGGGTGTGACATTTAAGTGTGAGAATACTTTTGTTGAAGAATCTTATTGATAGCTTTATTGGTTCTTGCTTCAGCTAACTCAAACTCTGCTTTCATTGAGTCTTTCAAGTCTTGGTTATACGTTTTTGAGGATGGCTTATCATCCAAGTCTATTACTGCGGTGGCGAACTCAGCTACCTCCTGTGACCTTCGTAGAAGACGATTTTGGACTTCCTGTGCAACAATTTCGACTGTCTCGGTTCCCGAGATGGTCAAAACTGATTGTTCCTTTTCATTCTCCTCCTCTGTCTGTGGAAGTTCCTCTAACTTCCTATCAGAAATGCCTTCTGATGTTTCATCTTTAGGCGGCAGAGGCAGTTGCTGCAGTTGCTGTTGTTTCCTCTGAGCCCTTAGCAACGCTATACGTTGTTGTCTATCATTGGCTTCTTCCATACCGCGAGATTTTGTAACACATTTGGGTATTTGTATGAATTGCATTTGGGTAGATGACTTATTCTTTAACATGGAAGCTGGAATTTGCTACGTCGTTGGCGATTAGTCTTTTTCTGTAGTATCCATTTCCTCTATATACCTATGTCTATGGCGATAACATTTTGTAGAGAGCTAAATTGCAGAAGAGGCATGAATTCTGGCAACAAGAGAAACGCCATTTCATATATCATCAATGCATTTTATAGATCAATTTCATAACTACAGTTTAGAACTTACTCCCCAAATAATCGTTGGCTACATTTACCAAAAATGTCTCAGGAATCGCCATATGACCACCCTCCAAATCATAGAACTCTAGGCTGCCTTTAGAGTCTAACGTCTTGAGCCCAAGGAAATCGGACTTGTAGATATTCGACTCCCTGACAGGTACTACTTGACCCTTTTGGATATCGAAATCTGCAAAATGGGCACTTTCTTTGGGGGTAACAGTGGTATCATCTAGAAATTGGATCATGACGAGTTTGTTCAACGTCTTCATTCTTTCAGCATACGCTCTGGTATAATGATCCAAAGCTTCGTTGTTTATGTCAGCCAAGAAGTTTGAATATTTCATGTAATTTACATAGTCATATGGATCCCGAAAGTATTGGGCTGGAATCACACTGTGCTGGATCGAGGAAAACCATACCTGCTTCTTCAAAAACTCATTACGTCTCCTACAAACCCAGTCTTTAGGATTCTCACAACTTGGTAAGTCCATCACCCCCATGTGAGGCGATCCAAAGGTTATAAGGTTATGTATCCGAGCACCAGAACATCTTTGTAAAAGACCCCGAAGAAGTAAACCCCCCTGCGAATAGCCTATAGCATCAAATCCATCGGAAAGATCATCAATCCCCCCGATTTGTTCACACACGGTTTCTATCTGTGTATTAATATCTCCTACAAGCGACTGGCGCTGATCCTTGGAGGGGTCTTCATCGAGGTATATCGAGTAGACGTTAACTTCGGGGTGAATTTGAGCAATTATCTCAGTAGTCCGATGTATCCCTGAAGAGTTATAGTTATCTCCAAGACCATGCCAAATTACAACTGGTCTTCTTCTGTCATAGATGCCGGTGGACTTATGAACGTTGTCGATCCTTATGTCTGACCCAATATCAACCGGAGCATTCCAGTTTCCGAAAAGTCCAGCAACAATTAGTTTCCCGATATGCATTTTGGGAGCTGGTGTAATTCCCGGTTAGACTTTATGTGGGCTATCCTATTCACAGTCACCGTCGCCAAAACTCACGTTCTTCTACCACAACTGGCACAGTCACTCCCCACAGTATTAATTCTCAACCGGAGGTATGTGTCGGAGATAGAGTCATGTCGCGCGCATTTGATCACAAACCCCGTAAGATAAGGATACCACCTTAGACCAAACAGTCACTACAACAACAACCACTTCATATTGTGCTTTATAGAAACCCGGGATACAACTGCCATAAGTAATCACTTGAGAGATATCGTGACAGAATGCTGATTAGATCGAAATTCTCGCTGTTGAGAGAATACTTAACTCCCATCAATCACAAATCCAATTTCTCTACTACGGGAGAGATCAGCCCCGAAGAATTCGTCAAAGCAGGGGATTATCTTAGCTACAAATTTCCTACCTGGGAGTGGAGCTCCGCTCCCGAAAAGCTACAGAAGGAGTTCTTGCCTAAAGACAAACAGTTTTTAGTAACTAGACACGTTCCATCGTACCAAAGGGCGTTCGGTTATTTGGGTATCGACGCTGACTTAGATGAAGATGAAGAGGAATTGGAAGACGGATGGGTCAAGTCGCATAAAATACACCCTGCTGAGAAGTTGGCAGTATCAGATGCTCAAGACGTAGTGGAAATGGAGGAAATAAACGAGATAGATGATTTAGTTGATGAGACGGCTGAATTGGATATCGATGACTTCGAAGACCTTTCGAAAAACGAAAATAACCTAAGGAAATACGACCTATATATATGCTATTCCACCAGTTACCGAGTACCTAAATTGTACTTGGTGGGATTCAACTCCAACGGCATTCCGTTGTTACCCAAGCAAATGTTTGAGGATATTTCCAGTGATTACCGTGACAAGACGGCCACCATTGAGAATTTGCCCGTAAGCTTTAACGCTACATCTGTTTCAATTCACCCTTGCAGGCATTCATCAGTAATGAAAGTTTTCATGAAACATGCAGCTGATGCCCAACGAAGAAAAATCCAGCTAGAAAATAAAGACAAAGAGGCACATGGTGATGACCCCGACGATCAGGATCAAGAAGGAATTAGGGTGGATCAATACTTGATTATCTTTTTGAAGTTCATTGCCAGTGTGACTCCAGGTATAGAGTACGATTATACCATGGAGGTTTTCTAACAGCCTCATAAGGCGACGTTCTCACCATCAGCTGCAAAGAGGATTTTGAAGCTTTTTAGTCAAACTTTTGTAGGAAAATACAGATAATCTCCACACACATTCTAAATGTGACTATCCATTGTAGTTATGCCCCTCTGGTAGCTCGGCGTACCTTTCACGGTTCACTAGTTTGTGGGAGTCCTACACGTAAAAGTGCGAAGGGTCTACAACCCATTAAAGTTTCACAGTTATAGAAGACAATTAATTGATGGCTAAACAGGTTTCCAACAAAAAGGAGGAGCATCAGGGGGCACAGGAAGTACCGGTTGAACATGTTGTTCATTCCCGTCATGGCCGTCACCACGATGCCAAAGAAACTAAAGTTTTGAAGAAACAGTTACATCAAAGCAGACGTGTAGTATTCATCTTGGGTGCAGTCTTGGGTATATGTGGTGCTATCTTTTTCACCACGTCTCCCGACACTTTGATGCTCCATGATTTAGACAGCTACGTGAATTTTGACTCTTTTTCCAGCGTTTTCAGCGATTGGAAAGAAATGTTTCCCACATCATTACAGTCGATGTTATCAGATTTGAATGCCAATGAAGGAGAGCAATTGAAGGGATCTGCCGAGTCGTTCTCTGTTGGCAAAAGAATGGTTGCAACCGAGAATTTAAACTCCAAGCATAACGTGGTGTTAGTCCCGGGAGTCATTTCCACCGGAATCGAGAGTTGGGGGTTGCTGTCCGACGGAGAATGTCCTTCAGTGAATCATTTCCGGAAAAGACTATGGGGATCGTTTTACATGTTGAGGACGATGATATTGGATAAGGCATGTTGGTTAAACCATGTGATGCTTGACCCCGAAACCGGGTTAGATCCTCCTAACTATAAATTAAGAGCTTCTCAAGGGTTTGATGCTGCTGATTTTTTTATTGCAGGATATTGGATTTGGAACAAAATCTTGCAGAATCTAGCTGTAATTGGCTATGGTCCCGATAACATGTTGTCGGCAGCTTACGACTGGCGTTTGGCTTACCTAGATTTGGAAAAAAGAGATGGTTACTTTACCAAGCTAAAACTGCAGATTGAAATCAATCACAAACTAAATGGTCAAAAGACTGTGTTGGTGGGACACTCTATGGGTTCTCAAGTTATCTTTTACTTCTTGAAGTGGGCAGAGGCTAAAGGGGAATACTATGGAAATGGAGGTCCTCATTGGTGCAATACTTACGTTTCTTCGGTAATTGATATTAGTGGGTCCTCATTGGGAACCCCCAAAACCTTGACCGCATTGATCTCCGGGGAGATGAAGGACACGGTTCAGCTCAATGCGTTGGCAGTTTACGGGTTAGAGAAGTTTTTCAGCAGAAGAGAACGAGTCGATATGTTGAGAACTTTCGGTGGTATTCCTAGCATGATACCAAAAGGGGGTGAATTGATTTGGGGAAATCTCACCCATGCCCCTGATGATTCGACCAATACTTTAGAAACCGACGATGCTCCACTCGATGATTCTTCCTCTTTGGAGGGTCCTAAAGATGAGTCCTTTGGTAATTTCATTCGATTGAAATCGGCAGAAGGAAACAGAAACCTAACCATGGCTGAATCCATTGAATATCTTTTAGAGAACTCTCCCAGTTGGTTATCTAATAGAATCAAAGAGCAATACTCTTTCGGCTATGCCGAAACTGCAGCACAAGTCGAGAGAAACAACCACGATCACTCAAAGTGGTCTAATCCTTTGGAAGCATCTTTACCGAACGCCCCTGACATGAAATATTATTGTTTCTATGGAGTGGGAAACCCTACGGAAAGAGCATATTCCTACCGAGACGCCGAACCCGATTCCATGCTCAATATCACTATTGATTCTGAAGCAGTTGAACCTGTGTATTTCGGTGATGGCGATGGAACTGTTAGTTTATTGACTCACTCCGCCTGCCACGTTTGGCAAAAAGGAGTTTCTAGGTTCAATCCTGGTAACGTTTCCGTCACTGTTGTTGAAATCAAGCACGAACCAGACAGATTTGACATAAGAGGAGGAGCTAAAACCGCTGAACATGTTGATATCTTGGGATCAGCCGAATTGAACGAGCTTATATTGAAAGTGGCTGCCGGTAAAGGAGATGGAATCGAAAGCAGATACATAAGTCATTTAAAGGATATTGTGGACAAATTGAATATAGTTTAAGTAATTTCGATTGTATAGAGCCTAGTCTGAACTGATTCTAATGTGATTTATTTATTCACGTCTCCTTTTTCTTCATCAATATCAAATTCGTTAATATCATCAAAATCATAACTATCAAGATTGAAGTCTGCTTTAGCGTATTCTTCGAGGAGCCTTTCCTCTTTTTGTTGGAAATAGATTTTCCGGTTCTGTAGTTCATAGAGAGTCAAGTTCCCAAGGGTATCTTTTAAACATTGGTTTCTTTGCTGTACCCATATGCTATATTTCATATCATGGGGGACTTTCTGCCATCGTTCATAGGCTTCATTGACAAGATATTGGAGATGCTCAATCATGAAGTCGTTCTCTCTCACCTTGGCACTCAAAGCATCTAGCGTATCCCCATCAGGAGGGTCTGTTGGCCATTCGGACACCGGTACCAACAAACATACAAACAGAGCAAAGTTAGAATCGGTGGAAAACGGCTTGTTACCAAATCGCTGTTGGAATTCATCATATATGGTCAACCTTGCCTTGATTTGACGGTCTCTTATCCTCCTGCGCTGTTTATTCCTTTCTCGAATATCATGCTTCAGATTATATCGTCTGGAAGCCTCCTTCTTCTTAATCCGTTTGTTCACTTGTTTAACAAGATCTTCTTCTCCAGTTCCCTCTCTAACTCTCCTTCTGGTAACCTTCTGGCGTATCTTATCAATGACATCTGCTGGGTGGAGGTCGTCGCCTCTTTTTCTATCCAAATGTCGACCTAGTGACCCCGGTTGTTGGAAATCACTGTTACAGAACTGACAATGTCTGTTGTTCTTACCCATCAACGACAGTCCTGCCATCTCCGGTAGCGGAGTTTCCCCCAAAAACTCGTCCAATGCGAACGATAAATTCTCCCCTATCGTCGTCTTGTGGTTGTTTCCATCGTTTTCGCGAGAATCACCGAAATCTTCTTCATTGTTATTATCGGTCCCTTCCATAATCAGCGACGACCGCGACTCATAAGTTGGAAAACATTCACTTGAGTATCAACAGTTTTTAAGATAATAATGAGGTACGTAATTGAAGACAGTCGATAGGTTCGGGGGACGGACTTAGGTGATGACTATTACTAACAGGTGTCAGCGGAAAGTTTGTTAGAGCGTCCAAGTTCCGTCATGTGTTTGGACAACCCTCGAAGAAGGAACTCAACTACGAGAACTTGAAAGTCACCAAGAATGCTTGGGACTCTGACATTATCCAGACTAACGGGAAATATATCTCCTTGAACTGGGACGCTTCGGGAGGCGGTGCTTTTGCTATTATTCCGGTATCAGAAGTGGGCAAAGCGCCGGATAAGGTATCGCTTTTCAGGGGTCATAAAGGTCCGGTGTTGGATACTTCGTTCAACCCATTCAACCATCAACAGATTGTTAGTTGTTCTGATGATGGAAAGATTTTGTTATGGGAGATTCCTCAAGACTATTCCTTTCATAAATACTTGGACGGGAATGATGAAATCAAGGATATCACCGAGCCCGTCAAAGTATTATCTGGCCATACTAGAAAAGTGGGTAAAGTGCAATTCCATCCAGCTGCTGAAAATGTTGTAGCCTCCAGTTCATTGGACTACACAGTGAAGATCTGGAACTTGGAAACTGGAAAGGACGAACTCACCTTACAACATAAAGATTTAGTTACTTCGTTTGCCTTTAACTACAATGGTTCGTTATTGGTCACGGCTTCAAGAGATAAGAAATTACGGGTATGGGACATCAGAAGTGGAAAAATCGTCTCGGAGGGTCCTGGCCATACTGGCGCCAAACCATCTAGAGTAGCTTGGCTCGGTAATACCGATAGATTTGTCACCACGGGGTTCTCAAGATTATCTGACCGTCAAGTTGGGATCTGGGATGCTAATGATATTGGTAAAGGTCCAATCGATGGATATTTGGTCATAGATCAATCCTCTGGGGTATTGGTCCCCGTGTATGACGATGCAACCTCTATTTTGTACCTTGCGGGTAAAGGTGACGGAAACATTCGTTATTATGAGTATGAAAATGACTATTTGCATGATTTATCTCAGTATGCATCCACTGACCCCCAAAGAGGATTCTGTGCTTCGCCAAAAAGAACCGTTAATGTCAAGGAAAATGAAATTTTGAAATGCTATAAAACTGTCAATGATCATTCTATTGAACCATTATCATTTATTGTCCCAAGAAGGTCAGAATTATTTCAAAATGATATTTATCCTGATTGTCCCTCCGACAACCCCGCTTTGTCTGCTTCTGAGTGGTTTTCAGGCAAGGAATGTAATGGTCCGTTATTAATGAGTATGGAATCAATTTACGATGGCACTGAACCATCGATTTCCGAATCGAAGCCTGCGGTTAGTATTGAGTCTGTGAAGGAAGCTGCCGCTAAGGCGGCCCAAGAGGCGAAACTGGCTAAAGCCCCCGTCACCGAAACCCCCAAGAAAGCTGACCCACCCGTGACGATCTCCGAGCCAAAGTCAGTGGATTCCACTTTGAAATCTTCTGAAGAGGTGAACACTCTTCTCAGTAAGGTCACCGATGCCAGTGACGTAGAAGAGGAAGTTGAAAGTGGCGTTAAGGATGATGAGTGGGAAGAGGTCAAGAAGCCAGAGGACGACATTAAAGTTGTTGAAGAGACCAAAGATGATGCAAAGCTAGTCGAGGAAACTAAGGATGAAGTGTCGTCAACCGTCACCCCTGCTCCTAGTCTCAAGTCTGATCCTGTAACCCCCAAAGCCAAGTCTATCGAAGAAATTGAACCAGTCTCCAAGGTGGCGGAATCAAGCGGATCAGGACCTTCTTCAGCCATCGACTCAATACCCGAGATTGAGCCAAAAGTTGAAGCTGTTCCAGAGAAGAAGGCAGAGGCTGTTCCAGAGAAGAAGGCAGAGGCTGCTCCAGAGAAGAAGGCAGAGGCAAGAGGCCCAACTTTGAAAGCGACAATTGAAAAACTCTCCTCAATTGTCGACAATTTGGAAGCTCAGGTATCTAAACTCACTGCTGCTGGTCTTGAAAAAGATGAAAAGTTGATTGCATTGGAGAAGAAAATTGATCAATTGTTAGCCAAATAACTTCGTAATACTGTTAGAAGACATTTAGATAGAACGTATTTGTACATTAACTTTCTATTTGTAGCAAGGTTTCAAGAGTCCCTGTCACTAACCTATTCTTTCTTGAGATCGTAAAACTTTTTGAATATGAATGAAGTCAAGTTCATTGTATCGAACACCACCATTCCGTCGAATGCCTCATAGGTTGATTTACTTTCATACTGTAGATTCAAAATCTCATCTAATGATATTGAAGTGAATGCTCCAGGAATGTTGATTGTGCCATTGGCAGCTTCGATGGTAAATTTTCCGGGTTGATGACAACTAAACATGAAATCTAGCTTGGAGGAAGTGTTGAATTTCGAATTCAATGCACCTCCAAAATCCATAATCACTTTCTGTTCTATCAACTTCTTCGCTGAGTATTTATATGAGCCGAATTTTGGTAGTCTGTTGGATTTCTTCAACTCACGGTGGTAGAAGTACTGCTTGCTGAAGATGGGGATAATGTTAAATAACTTTTTGTCCTTGGGTTTCAGTTGTAACTGCGATAATATGCTGTCGATATGGGCATTGTAGTCTCGATGCTGTCTCTGTAAAACTTGTGCTTTTTCGAGTAGCTTTTGATTGGTTTTGATAGCGATTTCCAACTGGGACTTACGGGAAACTCTTTGCTGGTGTTTTGTTTTTATATCAATGGCGATTTGATTCAAAATCCCTTGGTATGAATCATTCCTTGAAACTAATCCCATAAATTCAAGTTGAAGAATTGTTTCCAATGCTTTCTTCTTTAATTCATGGTAGGTGATTTGAGTCAAGTCTCCCAATGATGTCTTGTGGTATGCCTTTCTCTTTGACAATTTTTCGGAGGTTTCTGACTGCTTGTATTCATTGTGAGTGATCTCCTTGAATCTTTCTTCGTGTTGAGGTATGATACCTGAGATCAACAACTCGAGTAAGTCATTGCTTTCCTGTACTCTTATGATATATAAAACGGAACGTTTAGCTTGGGTAAAGAGGGCATTTCCCTTAGTATCCGCAATTGATTCTTCCTTGGTAGTAGGATTTAAACTCATCGTGATAATCCCCAATTCACTCAAACTAACTAAATCATCAGCAGCATTGACAGCGTTGTTTAGATGAGTAGCAAGCAAGTAAAGTTGGTCATCGGAACTTGGTGCCATGGTGTCAATGTTTCTCTGTACTGTTTTTTCCAATTCTACCATATCACTGACTTTTATCGTTAATTTCGGTCTTTCATGGGTAATTATGTCATCATATTCGTTCAACTTGTACTCAAACTCGATGTCACCAACGTTGATCAATCTGGTTATAATTGACTTAGCAGTATCAACGGAATTTTGAAGGTATTCATTTAAAGGTTTAAGATAATTGTCGCTGAAGGGCTTTAAAGCGAATACTTGCATGACCACTCTACTTAAGTGTTTCAAGTTATCTTTGCACTTACTCTTGAAGACTCCGGGATTGAAAGGATCATTAGCCAAGAACCCGAAATTTTCCGGATTTTGGAATAGATTCGCTACGTAGTGCTTGTAGAACACTACTCCAGCGACCGACAACTGTTGCTGCTCTGTACGATCCGGGAAGGTTAACTTGGATAAACCATAAGCATGTTTGGCAATGAGTCGGACATGCAAGGGGATTTTTTCCACAACCATATCCAACATATTCAAAGCCTCTGTAGCAAATTCTCTCAAGCTCATGAGGTTTTGCACGAATTTGGCTGAAACTTCAGCATCCTTGATGGCCAAAGCCGCCGAGCAACTGGCATCTCGGTCACTATATCCATTGATTCTCATGTCTTTGTCAATAAATCCGTTATGAATTAGTTTAGGATCACTTTCAAAATCAAGCTCGTCATCGTCAATTACTCTGGTGACGACTTTTCCTAATAGTGACTTCAAATGAAGTCGTTGGTACGTATGGTTGTTGAAATTCAACAAATAGTCTACCCAAAAACAGAGACTGGACTTGGTGATATCAGTCAAACTGTTGCAATGGTGTTTTACGTCACTAGTCATTAGTGCCGTTATGAACCTAACTAAAAAGAACTCTTCTCTGGAATGGAAAGTAATCGAAGAATCTTTAATGGGGAAAAGCAATAAGATAAAGCTTTGAAGATTCTTGAATTCCCTGGTATCTTTCAATTCCAACTCGATATTTTCGTGCAATCTGACGAAATATACTGGTTTGGTTTGTAAGAAATAGAACAACGATTGGTAGCTTTCGATCCTCTCTCTAGAAGATTTGTTTAACTTTTCCAAGTTCTTGATATTAACTTCATCATCTATTTGTTTATGAGAAGCTTTAAACTTGTTTTTGATGAAATCATCTAAGGAAATCTTATTCTTGTCCAACAATCCTAGTTTGATATCCAAGTTTTCGATCAAGGTCTCTAGTTCCTCATTAGCCTTTGACTTCTCAATGATATAATCTTTCAATTCTGACAATTCCATCTCTTGTTCAAAATCCATGTCGTTATCACTCAACAAGTAGGCGAATCGTCTAATACTGGACAATGGAGGGTTCTTCATACTTATTAATGACTTGTAAGCCCGTTGGTCGAAGTTGCTCCTAATATAAGACTGCACTTTGATCAATCTTTCGATGTTGCTGTAATAATAGGTGTCGATGGAGTTTAATTCCCTTCTCAATCGTTTACCTCTAATAATTGATTGTAAGTTCATTATACCAAAAATACTATCGTAAAGGTCTTCTTTGACCACGTCGACTCTGAATCGTGTTAATACTCCTCTGAACATTGATTGAATGCCAACAACCTCCTCTTGAGCTTCCACTAACAAACGGCGGCGAAGATTAACTGAATTTCTAACAAAATTACCTCTAGCTCTGGCAAGAAATTCATTCATGGTTACATCCTGATCCATCAATGTGACCAACACATTATTACACAATTTGGTTCTGGTAGAACCACCCCTCACCACCGCTTGTAACAACATTAACCTCTTTCGGCATTTATATAAGACATATAATTTAGTGAAATAGTGCTTTCTTAAGTTCCTTCCTCTAATTAATGCCTGTAAATCGACTAGTCCGCCATTATTGGGTAAATTGGAAATCAAATTATTGATCTTGGTTCGTTCAAACAAAACACGACGAATTACAGATTGAAAGTGGACCACGGAAGGCTCAATCTCCAGTTTATGGTCTAGAATGGTCATGGTCTTATTGTAGACTAGTAACATTTTCAACTGAGCCTGAAATTCAACGATAGAGTCTTGATTGTTCAACAAAGTAAATTTCATCGACTTGACTTTAGTTCTTATCAACCCCCCTCTTAATTTGCTTTGGAATGTAGTCATTGCAGGTTCGAATTGTTGCAAATTGTGAGTGTTCCTTGACTTAAGAAGTCTCCCTCTGGCAATCGATTGTAACTCGATTATTTCGAACTTGAATAGCAATACTTCGTCTCTATGTCTATGGATGGTTCTCATTCTTGCCATATTACCTCTGATAATGGAAAAAAAACCGGTGAATTCATCACTATAAGACCTTAACATGATTTTGCTAACAAACATCTGGTAGCGGAAAATACCACCACGAGATAAAGCCTGTAGCTTGATGATGTTACTCACTTGATCTTCAAGTTCTTGGGTATAATACTTGCTATCTTTATAGTTAGCTTTGTCCAACTCACTCCCACGGTGGAGTATTTGAGCCTTGGGGGTATAAAACACATTAGGAGAATTGGCTGTTTCACTTGAACGCTTTTCCGGAGTTCTGAATCCAACGTTCTTGTCACCATCTGGCTTGAAGCTAATTCTCGTAGCATTAACATTGGATAATTTTTCAGGACTTAACTTCGTGGGTGAGGTAGCGATGGCTCTATTCATGTAGCTACTTTCACCAGAAACGTCGTTATCGTTGTCTGCGCTGGCGAAGTTGGGCAAGCCAGTTGTTATCAAGGAACGGTTGGCAACTCGGATGTCTTCAGGGGAAAAGTCCACCTTTCCCACCAAACTTTCAATTTGGGGTAATTTACTGTTGGACTTATGCAACATATAACTCATGGCATGTAAACAGAACCATACTTTGGGAATGTTTTTGCCGTCGTACAAGTCAGTTAATTCGAAGGTAAAGAGCTCAGGCACACTTAAAAACTCTGTTAACTTGAAAAACCGATTGATATTCTCTGTGTGTCTGAATTGTAGCTTAGGGTTGGTGAATACCGATCTTTTGGTTGGCAAGATGACATTGGCTAGTTTGGCCAAAATGATACCATTTCTGACATCGGAAATCAATTCCGCAGGGGTGCTGTCTATTTCCTCGTCGAGGATTTGTTGGAGCCAAACCTTGATGGCCATTATTCTACACAAGTACTCATACCCTGGAGAGTCTTTGGAAGTGCTGTTACTGGGGGACGACAAGTAGGGCCGAGAAGTGGCCGAGTCGAGATCATTTTTCAAATTGGGGATATCTTGCTTTCGGGACAACGGTGTTTCAAAGTTCTTATAGTTTCTCTTTATCGGAGAGCCAGATCGACTGGAGGTGTTGGATGATGACGAAAAGTTCAGGGGGGTTTTGAATGATGAAACAGTAACTGAAGGGGTCTCGAATCTTGTTCTTAGTAATTCGGTTTTGGTGGGTGTAGAGATGGGATTGACATCCAATTGAATGGCCAATTTATCTAGATCTTCTGATGACTTGGAAGGTTTAAAACTGTTGTATCTTGAAGATGGCTGCAAAGGTAATTTGGTTGGGGTTTCGTCATTGATTGAATCCAAATATTTCAAAGCAACCTTTTTGACAGGGGAAGCCATGACTCAATATCAGCAAGGATGTGGTAGTGGGTTACTTTATGATTCTCTGTCCTTCTGTATATTTTCTGTTTTCGAGATAACATCTCTCATTTATTTACCCCTGTTCCTAATTGGGATATTTTGTCAACATACATAATCTTTACATTCCAAGCGAAACAGTGTTCTGTGACCATCTCGGCACTGTCAGTACTGTGTTATCGACAGGAGGTGTGACGCTATATAAGGCTACTAGTTCGTGGACGTACACAATCTAAAAAAATGGGGTTGTAATAACTCAGACCAAAATACCCATTCTCACGAAATATAGAGATAGAGTGGTTCCTGTTACCTATGTTACATTGTCTAGTATACAAACGTTAATTAGCCTCGTACTGTTGTTGTAAGAAATTGGTTATTTCGTTTAATTTATCCAATTCTGATAATTGTTTGGGAATTAGTTCTTTGAGTTCAAATAACTTTCGAAGATGATCTTCATAATCACTTATCATCTGTTGTTTGGCTTCTTCCAGTTGCTGGGTTGAATCGGTGACAGCTGTGTCTATATCAACCCCTTCGTTTTCATTGTCAACGGCTTCCTCTCCGTTTTTGTCTTCCTTCTCAATAACTTCCTCCTCTAGGATCTCCTTGTCGTCCTCAATATCCGCTACATACTCGGTGTCAAGCTCATACAAGATTCTAGATACTTCAGCATCGGTGGTGCTGATTATGTTGTCGTATGTCTGTTTGATGTCTTGGGGAATCTGTTTCCTTAGACGAGTCACTTCGATGGTTTCTTGCTCGAAATCCTGTAATATCGTTCGAAGCTGACTATTTAGTTCGAAATTAAACTGTTCGGTCTTTTCCTTGGGTTTTAACGAAAGAATCTCCAGTATCGAACTGGTGCGTTGTGTAGATAAGTCCACACCATCTATTATCATCGCATGTTTGGCTTCCTCAAACACTTCCATCAAAAAGTCATGTAAGGAATTAGACACCTTAACTCGGAACTCATCATCGTTAGGTAGATGAAGCTCTATTTTAGGTACTATATCGCCAAGCAACTCATTGTAAAGATATTTCAAGTCCTGCTTAGTAAGCTGTAGTTTCTCGTGGCTGCCTGTTTCCATATCTCTGCCACAGCTCAACTACTGGTTGTGTGTTCTTGCAGGCTCTTAATGTGGTTTTGTGATTGTTTTGGTTTTCCGCGAAGTGTCGCACTATCGCCAAATGTCGCGAGAGACGTCGCATTTCTCGCTGGACAAAAGTTCAACGTCTATCGATAGAATGTCAGAGTTAGCTGAAGAATACGAACCAGGGTTCGCTCCGTTCTTGGGGTTTGCGGGCTGCGCAGCTGCCATGATATTATCTTGTGCTGGTGCCGCCTTTGGTACTGCCAAAAGTGGAATTGGGATTTCAGGTATTGGTACTTTCAAACCAGAGTTGATTATGAGGTCGTTAATCCCGGTGGTTATGTCTGGTATATTATCGGTTTATGGATTAGTGGTAGCGGTGTTAATTGCTGGAGGGTTGTCACCCGATCGAGGATATACCTTATTTAACGGGTTTATGCATTTGGGGTGTGGATTATCGGTTGGGTTTGCCTGTTTGGCCTCAGGTTATTCCATTGGTATTGTAGGCGATGAAGGAGTTCGGCAGTTTATGCATCAACCAAGATTGTTTGTGGGAATTGTTTTGATATTAATTTTTGCTGAAGTTTTGGGGTTATACGGGTTGATTGTTGCATTGATTTTGAATACCAAAGGAACCAATTAAGGTCCCAGGTAGTTTTAGAGTTCAGACGTAAATAGTTAACAAACATTAGGTATTAGAACTTCTCTAGAGAGATACAAATCCATATACATTATCATAGCGTCAGAGAGTATCAGAGAGTGTCACAGTGTCAAAAGGTGTCAAAATCCTATCACTTTCTGGGAGACAATTGCAATGTCTCTTTCTTGATAGCTGCTCCTAAACCACCATTTACTTTAGAAAAGTACTCGAAAACCCGATCTTGAATATCTGGTCTTGCACCGGCCACATGGACAGACACATTATGTGCCAAATTCTTTTGGGCATTAGGATATTTCTCCAACACCTCATACAATCTAGCAGGTTGCACAAACTCTTCATCACCAGCAACCCAATGGAAAGGCGTTGCTGCTCCTTCCCAAACCTCTTGATCCTCTTGCAAACTGAATTGTTTGAATTGCAAAGGCTTGGAGGTGTCCAAGTAGTTGGGGTGGGATCCCAAGTTCCCATTCACAGCCATTTGACCATCTCTCATGTGTGGGTTGAACACTTTTCCAGTGACAGGACAATTCACGGGAATTTGAGTATAGTTAACTCCTAATCTGTGTCTATGAGTATCATTATAAGAGAATAATCTACTTTGCAACACAGGATCTGCACTTGGCTCCATAAAAGGAACGGTATGAGAAGGTGCAAATGCTGCCTGTTCCACTTCAGCAAAGTAATTTTCGGGGTTTTGATCCAAAACCAACTTCCCAAATCTCCTCAATGGATAATCCTTGTGGGGCCATACCTTGGTCAAATCAAACACTGAAAATGGAGCCTGTTTCGCTTGTTCTTGAGTCATGGTTTGAATGTAACAAGTCCACGAGGGAGCATTACCACTTGCAATATTGGTGAATAAATCTTCTTGAGCAAAATCAGGGTTGGATCCTGCCAATTCTCCCGCTTCTTCGTTGGTCAAAGTCTTATTGCCTTGGTCAGAAATGAAATGGACTTGAACATACCACCATTCACCCTTTTTGTTGGACCATTTATAAGAATGTCCAGAATACCCATTCATCGTC
Organism: Yamadazyma tumulicola; assembly: GCA_030578535.1. Taxonomy (NCBI): domain Eukaryota; kingdom Fungi; phylum Ascomycota; class Pichiomycetes; order Serinales; family Debaryomycetaceae; genus Yamadazyma; species Yamadazyma tumulicola. The sequence goes on along the minus strand of JAJMSJ010000016.1, from coordinate 170,092 downwards.
CTGTAACTAGCAGGAGTTCCCCTATCAGAAAACAAAATCATCACCTGATGAGCTGATTCGGGGTTGGCACACAAATAGTCCCAAAACATATTTGGGTCTTTCAAATGTGTTTGGGGGTTTCTCTTTTGTGTGTGGATGAAATAGGGAAACTTGGAAGGGTCTCTGATGAAGAACACCGGAGTATTGTTGTAGACCAAATCCAAATTTCCATCGTCAGTGTAAAGCTTGGTAGCAAACCCTCTGGGATCTCTTGCACTATCAGCACTTCCTGACTCACCACCAACTGTGGAGAATCTAGTGAAAGCTTTTGTTCTCTTACCCACGTTATCCAAGAAAGAAGCACCACAAATGTCAGTGATGTCGTCGGTAACCTCAAAGTATCCATAAGCTCCTGACCCTTTAGCATGAACCACCCGTTCAGGAATCCGTTCTCTATCGAAATGGGCAAGAGAATCAATCAAATTGAAGTCTTGCAATAATAATGGCCCGTGCTTACCCACTCTTTGGGTAGCGAAAGGTTCGGGAATCGGTTGTCCGTTGGAATTGGTGAAGACCTTAGCTCCTTGCTGGGGATTATCGTTATGAGGATTAGTCCTATCAGTGACTGGAGCCATCGTTACTATGTTTCGGGTAATTAATCAATTAGAGGATTTATAAAAAATACTTGAATTCAAATGACCGAATAGGGGCAATTTCCTGCCATCTTTATAGTTCAGACGGTTCGTACAGAGATTAAGTTACACCTGTCCCTCTCCACTTTCCTTTTCTTTTTGGACAATTGCTGACAGATTCGAGACCCTAGATTTTCAGCCAGTAATCATAGGACAATTAATAATTCTCCTCCGGCCTAGAAATGGCGTTAGTAAGCAGCTGAAGCCTGTCTGGTCTAGAGGCTTCGTAGGCAAGTAAGAGATGGTTTCCCGTAGGTTGTACTGGGCGACTTTGCCTCACAGGAGCAAGCAATAGCAACGTTTAGGAAACCATGACTTAAGTATGGGTGTACAGTAATGAAATGGGGGCTTGATGGAGATTGCTAAATTTACTGAGGCTGCTGACGGCCCAGGCTGCTGGTACAGCAACGCCTTAGTGGTGGTACCTGAATTGGGTTGCATGCCCTACAGAATTGTACTTTGACAATAATACATTATTCTTTTATCTAAACTATAAATTGTACAAACAACTAATCGGTTTCCATTTTGTCTCCGTCTTTAGATTCAGCCTTTCCATTGGATCCTATAACCACCTTTCCATCATTGTCAATGTATTGATCTTTGTTCTCTTGTAAGTATTGCACTGATCTATCGGAATCCAAGAACAACATATAGCCTCTCTTGATGTCGTTCAATTCAACGACGTTTGATCTTCTTTTCAAACTTATTTGTTGAGACACTGATAACAAGTTAGAAGCATACCTCAAACTAGTTTCCTTGCCGATCTTAGTCAATAATGCCAATGCATCACCAGTCATGTCAATTTCTTCTTCTTGGGATCTTATTGATAAGATCTTTTGAATTTCTTCTTGGCTGTAACTGCTGGTATGAATTATGATCGATCTATCTAATAAATCCATTGGCAACCCGTGGGGGGACTTATAGTTGGTGCCTCTGGTTGTGGAAATACCCCTATTGGTAGCCATAATGACAATGGGGGCAAATTCATCTTCTAATGCTCGATTTATGAATGAAAAACATTCAATATCCAACATATGGACTTCATCGATGAATAATACTCCAGGTATAATTTCTGCCTTACCTTCTTCTTTCCATTCGGCCACTTTGGTATTGATTTGATCTCTTATTTCCGACCTAATTTCACCGGTATCACCGGAAAACAACGCCAAAAATCCCTGTTGCCTGGAATTTATAACATCAATCTCATGTAATGACACTGTATGAACTACTTCTTTTCTCTTTTGCAATTCTCCCTCGGGACATTGAACAAATTTGGTCTCCGGTCCCATAGCGTCGTAATCCCGGGCTCTCGTAAACGATTTGCCTAGTTTTGTGATCTTTCCCGAAGATTTGTCAAACGAAATAATATCTCCGGCCAAGATTTTCTCTTTAGTTAAGCTTTCGATTAATTTGTTTCCTAACTCATAAATAGTCTCCATATCAGTGGTCTTGATTGTCAACTTACCTTGTTTGTGACCTCCGGTGATTGATCTATCAATCTGAATCTCAACAACTTCACCTTCAATTATTTCCGTCTCTTCTTTAATCTTGATCCCAATAGACTTTCTGAAACTTTGGATTAATGATTCAGTCTTGGATAAATCCAAGGAGAAAATTTCACTTCCAGCGATGGCATTGAATGGTACCTCGTCACCTAAAGTTTGCGCTAATCCGGTGGCGATGGCAGTTTTCCCTGTCGAAGGAGGACCTGCAATCAAAACCGCTCTTCCAGCAATCTTCCCCAGTTGAATCATCTTCAAAATGACACCAGCAGCCTTTCTAGCCTTTAATTGTCCCACCATACCTTGGGAATTTTCAAGAGGTTTCAATTTGTCATCTAATCCTAACCCTGTAATATGACTATGAGCAGCAATTAATGAAATTCCATTGTCTTTATTCTGAACGTTGGAAGTAATAGTAGCCTAAAATTCCAGTTAGTAATCATCCATCAAGTGTCAAACGAGTGAATTTGTCGACCTTTTCATCGGCAATGAAAACTCCCCGATTACTACTCTGCCACGAGGATTCGTTATTGCCCACTCCTCGTTTTGCCTCTCAGACTACGTACCATCTTGATTGAAATTTTTTCAAAGTATCAACACCGCGAACTTGGTGAGAATTAGTACTAAGGCATCAGTTAGCCCAATCAGCTTCTAATGGTATATTCATGTTGAAGAATGAGGGTAAATTACTAAGAGGGTAGTTTGAACTCGCATAGAGTCACTTTATAGTAACTGACAAATATCACTATAAGTAATGGGTGTGCAAACATAGGCTAATAGTCTATTAATTCCACTATGAAATCATACTACAATTTGGATGATTCAACTAAAGAGCCTTCTTCATATAATTGATTCAAGACATTTTCAAAATACTTCATTGCGATAGGTCTCTTTAATTTCATCGTAGGAGTAACCACATTTCTTTCCAAAGTCAAAGGTTGAAATTCTACCATAAAATTCTTGATCTTTTGTAAATTATTCAAGTGAGGAACGGACTTGTTCAAATAGTTGATCAATACTTTCTTGTTCCTCTTGTCATTAACGAAATCCAATATTTGTTGATCACTGGCTGAGCTAAGCTTTTCTAAGGGAATGCTACAATGTTTAGTTAAAAACGGAATCAAGTTTTCCTTCTCGATGCCCAAGATTCCAACCAAGTATGTCTTGTAAGAATCGCCATGAACGAAAATTTGAGACAAGATAGGGTTACTGCTCTGGTAGTTGTTCTCAATGCTCTCAGGAGCAATGTATTCTCCTTGTGCCAACTTGAAGAAATTCTTTACTCGGTCGATGATAATCACTCTACCGGTTTTGATGTCTATTCTAGCAACATCACCCGTGGAGAACCATCCATCTTCGGATAATACTCTAGCAGTCTCTTCGGGGTTTTTGAAGTATTCAACGAAATTTTGATGACTTCTAACTAACAATTCCCCCCTAGGTCCTCCCTCATCATCTATGTTATAGTTCATAGCGGGAAGAGCTCTCAATTTAAACTCGGTATTCATGGCTGGAGGTCCGGAAGTACCTGGTTCAGCCTCAAATGGCTGACTAATACAGATTCCAGCAAAAGTCTCGGTCAAACCATAACCTTGGCAAATTCCAATTTGAAGAGAGGCTCTTAAAAATTTGACAGTTTCCGGATCAATAGGAGCACTTCCAGTAATCCCAAAACCTAAATTGTCGAATCCGAATTGGGATCTAATTTTTTTGACTACCAATGAATCAAATAAAGGGCTCTTCCCGTCACCAAAATCGTCCTTGCATTGTGCTTCAATTTTTGAATCAAAGGCTTTCTTGAGCATCGATCTTTTGAATTCTGAGCTAGCGGGGTTATTGATGGTGGCATTCTTGATCGCAGCCTCAAACTTATTATACACCCTTGGTACTAATGATACTCTTTCCGGTTTGCACATTTTTAAGTCTTCAATCAAAGTCAAAGGCGTATAGTTCAATTGGGGTAATACTACACAACCACCAGTAGCAAGGGTGTAGTAGACGGTTTCCCTTTCGAAAATATGGGCGTAAGGCAAAAAGGAAAGGGTAGATTTTGTAATTGGCAACGTTGGCAACAAGAAACTTAACGACGAAGCGGCATTTTGATGTTGTAAGCTCACCCCTTTAGGATAAGAACCGGTGGTTCCTGAGGTAAAACTGATAGTATATAAAGTTTCTGGTTTTGGAGGCAAGTTGTTCAAGGGGAAGATTTTCCCCAAACCGATTAATTGGTTGAAATCTAACAATTTGATATTTGCCTTTTCAGCCGCAACACCAAAGTGCTTATCGTGCTCAAACAAAGGGTCCATAGAAACGATAGAGATCAAAGCACCTAACTTGTCGGGATACTTCTCTTTCAAATCAATAATGGTTCTGATGTGTTGTTTAGAACAAACGACCATGGGAGAACTAGTCAACTCCAAAATGTATTCGGAGGCATTTGGCCCCAAAGTGTCATACAACGCCGTATCGGCGATACTATAACTTGCACAGGCCAAATCCGTCAACAACCATTCCCATCTGTTACTTGAGTACAACGTAACAATGAACGAAGGGGACTTGGCGTCATATTTGTTGTAATCATTTACGTGACAATCAATCAACTTATGACTTTCGAACTTCGAAGATTCCTTGAACGGACTATTGGTGAGATGATAAATGATCCCTGCACCCAAATGGTTCTTCATGTCCTTCACCTCTCTATAACTGTAGGTAACATAATAGTTTTGGGACTTTTGTTCAAAGTAATCGTAAGGTCTAAACTTCAAGCACTCATTATCAGGGTATTGGGTAGCTATAAGATCAAAGGTCGAATGGACGGTTTCAGTTCCTTTCACAACAAACTTCTTAGTTCCTCCCAATGACCCGGCATTTCTGTATATTGCCGAATAACCCTCCAGCGCAGTACCAGCAATGGCCTCTGCTCGAGTCACCTCCTCACCAAGAGGAAATGCCTTGTGGTACAACTCAAGTAACGGTAAGTTTTCGGGGTTCTGCAAAACATAATCTGAATGTGGAGAAGCAAACATAGTGGAGCAAATCAGGTGTGCCGCCATGGGGATACCCCTTCATTTAAATACTGTGATTTGTCGCGGATACCCCATATTTCCTTCGGATATTCAACCAAACTCCGCCGCAGCGCTCCGTCGTAATTAGTACCGACGGTAATCACCAAGATTGAGACTTACGTGGAATTAGTGGGGATGTACGCCGATAAGAGCAACGATACAGTGGTATATTAACTTTTGCCTAGGAAGAACTTTAATCCGTGAGAGTAATCAGTCTTATCCATGAGGACGTCATAAAATTGCAACTTGTGGTGGATATTCTTGGCCAGATCGAAGTAGTCATCGAATTGCTGCGTTGTCGAGAATCTGGTGTAGTGTGAGACTTCCCCGGAGACATCGCCGAAGATTTTGAGGGCGTATTCCCAGTTCCACTGCTGGATGTCGTTATAGGATCTTCTTTCTCCCATGATCGCCCTTTCGATGGTATAGCCGTCGTTGTTCATGAGGAAGATCTGTGGTGTGGTCAAGCGATATCTCAACATGGTGGAAATTTCTTGCACCGTCATTTGTGCTGAGCCGTCTCCTTCGAGTAGTATGACTCGATTGGGTAACCCCAAGTCCTTTAACGCCATGGTGACGCCGACACACGCGGGCAAGGCGAATCCAATGGAGGAGTAGTAGGAATTATAAATCGCTCTGACATTCTTTTTAAACGTGAGATCAGGTATGGAGAAGCAGAACGATGATGTCTCACACATCACGATGTCTCCTGGCTGCAAGTAGTCATTGATGAAGTTGAACAACCTGTCCAGACTGACTTTGGATTGTGGAGAATCATCAATGGGCAAAACAATCTTGGCGGACCCAAATTCTTTGGTGATGTCAGAAGCGGCTGTGACTTTGGTTGTATCTAAATCATCAGCGATTTTTCCAATGAGCTCGTTGAGGGCGAATAATCTTCCGTTCTTGGTCCTCAAGTGGAATATTTCGTCATTGATGGCTATGTAGTCAGGATTAATCTTGATGACGGTTTTGATATTGCCAAAATGATTCAAGTTGTTGTACAATGCATTGGTTTCGAAGTTTGAAAACCCAAATATAATCAATAAGTCGCTGTTGTTCTGGAATCTATCAATGGTGGTCTTATTGGATGAGGGATACACTCCAACAAAGTTATCTAATGTTTCATCGATGACCTTACCAATTCTCGATGAAAAAAGTTTGATTGATTTGTTGTTTTTGACTTTATCAATGATTTTTTGGAAACTTTCGTAACAGTGAAATTTGGTGATCAAGTCGTCACCCATGATTGATGGTTTGGTCGAACTGTATAAGCTATTCAAAATCTTTCTTGAGAATTTGTTCAACTCCTCCCGTCCTTCTTCGGAAGTTTGGAGATATGGGAACGGTTTAGATAACCTTTGGGACGACACCTTAACATCAGGCAAGTCTGAGGGAACGAATAAGTAGCCTGGTCTTGACTCGGCTAATATTTGATTGATAACATTATCGATTTTATCGAAGTTTTCGTCTCCCATACCATCGGAGGTCAATTTCTCTCTAACTACGGAGATAGGTTCACACATTTTCATATACACATCGGGATCTGGCATGTCTAACTGCCTTTTGTTCTGAACCAAGTGGTGCCAGTTTTGATACAATGCGTCACTGTTACCATTTTGGATGGACTGGTTGATTTTTTCCTTGAATATGGGCACAGTTCCCACAATGTGTAAAATAGGACCGTACTCTGAGAATGCTGACGCAATACCGTTCATGGCACTCAATTCCCCTACACCCAAAGTGGTGATCATCACGGAGAAGGTGTCAATAATTCTTGCGTAACCATCACTACAATAAGCCGCATTCAATTCGTTACAGTTGCCTACGAACTTGACATCTTTCTCCGAAATAGAATCAGCGTAAAGGTGCTCCATCAAGTTCAAATTGTAATCTCCAGGAACGCCGAAAATCGACTTCAATTTAGGATTAGCCTGGCAAATTCTCAAAAAGATGTACTCCCCTAAGGGGATAGATTCCTGCAATACTGTCATGTCGTATGTGTGTATGCCGTCTAATGTAGCAGTCTGGTATATATTCCAAACACCAGAAATTATGGTGATATTTATATTAATCCTCCTAACGCGGTAAAAAGCGGTTAAACACGGGTTCGTAAATGAATTTTTTGCAGCCAAGTCGTGGTTTGAGAAAGGTTATCAACGGTTATTGGATGAAAGCCGTGATTTGCCAGTGGAGCTCGGGAGTGTGTTGTTATACGCTACAAGGTGATTGGCTAAAGAATCTAGTGAATAAATCAGAAGCAGAACAGAGGACAAATGAAGATAGACTACTTAATTCAAATAAATATGAAAATCAGATGAGACCAAAGCATGGTTAGGCACAATTAGTCACAACATGATAGTCCTACAAGTTCTAAGAGGTGGTGGCAAAAGCTAATATAATATTTAGCACTATAATCTAAGACTCTCTGTCAACCTTCACGGAGTTCTCGATTAATGTCATATCATTTTCGTCAAAAGGGTTGTTTATGCTGGTGATCCAATCCACCAGGGACATGGAATCTATTATTTTATAGTTGGTCGATAGGATTAATGCAGCTTTGAAATCGTTTATTCTGACTCCTTTATTGAACTTGAGATTATGACAATCTTCGATGATAATATTATAGTCATTGATGTTATCATTTAAATCCACTTCGATGGTCAAATCCAGGCAATTATGGATTCGAAGTTGGTGGAATTGTAGTTTCATTCGGCATTTGTGTAAATTGTTGAGATAGATAGTACCTTTTATCAATATCACGACAACTGAATGACTCCCATTGACCAAATTGACTGAAAAACTGTTAAAGTGGTTTTCTACTACACAACGATCAAATTCCTCAATTAGTAGATGATTAATTTTCTCTTTGATCACTAGTTTTTCTCGGGATACACCTCGCCTATACGGATGTATTACAAACTGTGGTATAATGACGGTTTTTGTGTTATCACGTCTTTGTGGTGGCCCATTGAAAGAAAATCTTGTCTCTGTCAAAGTATTGCGTTTGGCTTCTATTAATTTGTTGATTCGCTCAATGTTGTCTAGATGTTTCTGCTTTTGAAAATTAGTAGTACCAGTACGCTCCATTTCGTTGACCTGCCGCTTCAATTCAAGCAATTGGTCGATATTGTTGCAATTTATTATATCTACATTTGTTAGTATAACCTCATTTATATATAATTAATTTTGAGAATTAGATACACTATTTGTTAAGGATCATGGCTATTGAACACTACATACCTTCGTCAATCATCTCAACACAACCACAGGGCAACTTTCTTCACCGTCGTCAATCTACTGTATTGATCAAGGGCTTCGGCAACTCTTATCTTGTTTTCTGCTCGCTCAATCTCATCAGAAAAGATCCCTGTTGAGAATCGATAGTTATCCAAGTCTATGGTGGTAAGTTTAGCTCACCAGTGGCAGTAGAGTTTGTGGACGGCGAAACAGGAAATCATTGATAGAATGCATGAATTCTTTTGCAACACAGTCCACCAATTGTAGTTCCCTGTCAACTCGTTGTTGTTATCAGCAAAACTACAATAGATGGTGGCAAGTATCATTGCAATCCCGAAAGGGATACTTAGTACTGAACCCCAAATCCCGGATTCTGATTTACAAGGAATTTCTTCATGTATATTTATTCTCTGTAACCGTAGCAATTGTCTGAATCGGTTATGACATACACATATAGTTATATAACTGAAAATAATCGATAACCCATTCAAGTTGATTATTAGCCATGCTAGCATTATTTTCGAGCCTTCAGGAATTAAAATGGACAAATATGCAATCGATCCAAATGCTAGAGCTACCAAAAGCGACATGATCGGTCTACCTTTCTTATCAATGTAATTGAAGAGATCAGGGACCATCCATATCATTTTCACTAAGGGCTATAAAGGATCTTGACGATGCATAAATGGAGTTAGGAGTTGCAGAAGTATTCGAAATCAATATGACAATATTGAAAATACTCCCTAATAGAGGAACTTGAGTCACTAGGTTTATTGCGATGACAAACGGCGAAGCAGTGGCGGAATGTGTAGCAGTTGTAGATAATAGTAGCTCGTTGTTATGTGGAACAATAAGTACTATCAAAAATAGCGATATCACATACCCGAAAGCAATTCCAAAATAGTTGTTTAATGGCTCTGGAGAGTTGTTTCACAGGATTCTTGGATTTCACTGCTGCTAACCCCACAAGCTCCAGTCTCGATAAACTAAAACACCCATATATAATTACATTGGTTATTGATGAGATAGTTAGGTTAGGATTTATCATTCCAGGATTTCGTCAGTTCTTCATTCCGATACCGTCGTTTCCTAACAAACCGAAAACCCCAAGACTGCCAATAGCGACAAAAGCTAAAAGAGAAGTAATCTTAGCTAGTGAAAACCCGGTCTCAAAGTGGCCGTAGAACTTGACACTGAAAGCGTTAAGGATACCAGCTAGAATATAAAGCAAGGTAATAGTTAGCCACTGGGGTTAACCTAATTGCCAGAATTCCACTACTATGGTGGAAGTTCTAAAGGCAATAATGTCAACCACAGGAACGCATAATTCCATCCAATATTGTATCGCTTTAGTCGACGAAATCTACGGTGTACTTGATGAAACTTCCGGAAACAGGCATCACCACTGACATCTCCCCCAAGGCTTTCATGGTAAATGATACGAATAGTGAAATTGGTTCCAGTGTCAAACCGAGTAACAGAGAAAGTCTAAGATCTTGGAAGTTTTGCTGAGCCTTCAACGGTTTGCCTCGTTTGTTCGTCAGATGAAATACTTCTGATGGCACCGTTCCCTTCGCTGAAACAGTCCATACAATAAGACTGTATGCTGGCACTTATAATGGTTGCAAAATTTGGTGAACTTTACGGTTCTGTACTTTTTTGCAGCAACAAACACAGAAAGTGAAATACTTTGATGGAAAGAAGAGCCCATAGAAGAGTGTAATTGAATACTTTAAAGACTCACTGTCAAAACGCACACCCCAAGAGATATGACTCTCTATGTTTCCTTATAATACTAGACACCTAAATTCTATTGAGACGAGTTCTGCCTTCTAATTGATCAGCAATTTCTCTAGTCTTTGACCAGCTGATTGTCTTTGGCATTCTTCTGCCTAACTCCGTTTCAAAATCATACAAGTACCTGATGGAGGTAAACTTGACTTTAGATGATTTTATACCCAACACACTGGCAGTTTTGACAATATCTTTGTCATCATAACCGAACTTGATATCGTACTTGCAACCACTAATGATGTCGCTATGCTCCTCAATAAACTGAACGGCCCTGATAGCGAATCTGGCACCTCTGGTTCTATCAATTGGAGAGGGTAACCCACCTTGTTGAACATGACCAGGTACCGCGGTCTTGGTGTCAAATTCTCCTTTAGATTCTTCATTAATGATGTTTGCTAACACTTGGGAGGTTAATACTTTAGAAGCATTACTGCTCTTCAAGATCAATTTACCGGCTTTACTTAACCCCTTTTCAGCAGCAAATGATTCCCTCAAACCGGCAATATCTAGTTCCAATTGGCCCAATTCTATCCCCTCTTCAGGCACATATGAAGCGTTAGCCCCGGTGGCCAACGCAGCAAAAGTAGCAATGTATCCTGAATTTCCACCTTGGACTTCGATGACGAATGCTCTGTCTCTAGTGGCAGAGGCTGATTGTTTGACGATATCACAATAATCGGTTAAAGAATTAAGACAAGTATCTGACCCTAAAGAGTATTCGGTACCGGGAACATTGTTGGAAATGGTAGCAGGAATCAAAACCATTGGGATTCTGAAGGCTGGGTAGCTGATTCGAGCTCTTTCCAATTCATTTAGCGAGACAAATGCTTCGAAACCACCAACCAAGATCAAACCATCAAATTTGTACTTCTCAAAATAGTAGGCAATCATTCCAACATCTGCTTCTTCAGGTGTAGTTCTGTTTGTTCCGATTTCAGAACCTCCGATAGAAGTCCAATTTTCAATTTCCAACCAGTCGAGAGTTCTGACTGATTCATGTCTGGCCAAACCAGAGAACCCATTATGGATAGCGTAGGGCTTGTGACCTTGGGACATACAGTACGTGGCCATGGCATAAACTGCACTGTTCATACCACCTGCTGGTGCTCCCACGTTAATTATAGCTATTCTCTTTCTCTTTTCAACAGGCAATTTGGGCTCATTATGATTAGCCGAGTTCATGGCGATGAAATTGTGTAAATGCTCGACGAACTCTGAATCTCTTAAAGACATAGCCTTCTCGAAGTCCTTCTCTTCAATTGCACTGGCCACTGACTTGGTGATTCTGACGGCATCAACCAATGGTTTTCTAACAATTTTGTTTTCTTCAATGGCAATCAAAGGAGAAGGAGTTTCGGGGGTACAGTCCAAGACGGCTTCAACAGCCTCCACTCCTTGTGAGGTAGCCAATATACGGTCATAAGCTACAGCAGTACCACCTCTCTGAACATGACCCAAAGTAGTCACTCTAGTGTCCAAACCTAATCTTTCAACAAGTACGTCTTTGACTTCATTACAGCCTATATGTTTCAAATCATTGGTTATAGCTCCTTCAGCAACAATGACAATGGTTTTTCTTTTACCTTTGGATCTGTGCTTTTCTACAATTTGACACATTTGGTCTTTCCAATCCTTGGAAGAAGCAGGTTTTTCAGGGATCAAGATATAATCAGCCGATGTAGCAATTCCCGCCATCAATGCTAGCCAACCACAGTGTCTACCCATAACTTCCACAACGAAAGCTCTGGAATGAGAATTAGCTGTAGCATCGATATAATCGATGGCTTGACAGATTCTGGCCAAGGAAGAGTAACAGCCGATAGTAGCATCGGTGGTGGCCATATCGTTATCGATGGAACCTACAGTACCACAGATGTTCAAATGCTTATAAGTATCATATTGCTCCTTAGTAATTTCATTATTATCTCTCAATTCTTGAATTAATGATGGCCATTCAGCTCTGAACAAATCAGCACCAGTCAAGGAGCCATCACCACCACATACAATCAATGCATCAATGCCTGCTTCAATCAAGTGTTTGCATCCCTTTAATCTACCAGGTCTTTCCTTGAATGCCATACATCTCGCAGTCCCGATGTTGGTACCACCATCACTCAAATAGCCCCTAACATCTTGCCATTGCATTTCCTTGATATACTCGGGGCCGCCCCGGACCAATCCTTCATAGCCTTCCATGACGGCAAACGCTTTACATCCTCTGTAAATGGCAGCTCTCACAATGGCTCTAACATTAGCATTCATACCAGGAGCATCACCACCAGAAGTCATGACGGCAATATTTCTTCTCCTATAGGCCTTTTGTTGTGTCATTTTGGACAATTTGGTGGAAGAGACGTTGGTCGATAACGACTTTGATGGCATCAACGAAGGATGAGGAGCCAACTTGGTAACAGGAGGAACAGAAGTAATGGGATTCGAAGAAATAGTCAATCCAATCAAGTTCCCCAAAGGATCAATCGTAAAACATTCACTAGGGAACAAGTCATTAGGATATATCTGTAACGACTTATTGAAGTTATTCAAATTGACAATAACATCGTTCAAGTTGTCACAGCCCAAAATGACGGTGGACTCAATAGACCTCCAATCTTCAGTAATGGAACGGGTTTCAAGGGTCTCGACCTGGCGGGTAATTTCCTCAACTGGCTTGGAGAATTTATCATTACTGGCAATCCTGATGGTCAAGTTGCCGTCACCGGAAACCAAATGATGGAAGCCATCTTGTTTCCGTGCATGATAGTGGAATCCTACAATTGTGGTGTAGAAGTCAACAGCTTGCTGTAAATAGTCATCATTGGGAGCGTATAACGAGATTGTAGAAGTGCCATGAATCAACGGAACCGTCATACTGAAGCCCTATAAAGATATCCAATCGCACTACTTATCTAATGAATACTATATTCTACACACCAACGATAGCTTTTATAGTTGAAGTTGGAGGAAAATTTTAGGATAAGGACCAATTTATATCTCGAGTCTCAGTTTTCTCATCACCTGAAGAACTCCGGAGAACTGTCACTCGAGCAGTGTTCCAGGGGACAAGAGGGCTCTAGCGAGTTCAATTCGCATCGGATCAAAGAGAGAAGGCCATGGTAGAGTTGAGGATGTGTCGTAGAGACAGTGGTGTTTTTCTGCTGTTTCCTACGCTTCAGATTTTTGTATTAATCTCTGTCAACTGATGATATCATCTGATGCGAATTACTTCAGAAGAGCGCCCATTGTCTCCGTTAAAATGGAACGAGGCACCACCAGCGGAAGATGGGACAGAATATACTACGATGGGGACGAGCTCTGAGGGAAGCAGTGGTTGCGAGACCAGCGCGAACAGTGTGGTTGCGACCTAATGTCATACCATGTCTGTCTACAGTCGGCACCGACATCGTGGTATTTTCTGTACCGCCGCTAGAAGTAGTAAACCTCAAAAAAAATTTTCAGCTCGACAATTATAAGCAATTAGGTAGTTTAAGCCAGAAAAAAATGTCAGATCACCCTAATAGCACCCCAGTTCCGTTAACTGACGTCACCAAGTTGGGGATTTCTTCATTACCTAGTGCATCCCTTGAACCCCCCAAGTCCAATCCATTTTTCCAATACTTGAATAACATCTACACTACCATTTCCGAACATCGTAGTAACTTGAATTTGGAAAACCCTGGTACCATTGAAAATATAAACAAGGAAGTGACCAGAGATGTGTTCTTAAATCAACACTTTTTCACTGGGTTGAAGGCTGATTTATCCAAGGTCTTCTCCATGTCTCCAGCATTCCAAACGTCTCATTCCTTATCGATTGGATCTCAAGTTTTGCCTCCATATGCATTTGGGGCTGTATACTTCGGGGACAAGATCTTCATGCAAGGTAACATCGATAACGAATTAGGATTCAGTGGTAGAGCCAACTATGGTTGGGACAGTAATAATGTTTCCAAATTGACTTTACAATTGGTCAATAGTCAACCTGCTATGGTTCAATTGGAACAAGATTATCAAGCCAGTGATTTCTCCATCAATTTCAAGGCTTTAAATCCTTCGTTCTTGAATGATGGATTTACTGGTGTGGCTGTAGCTTCGTTGTTGCAGTCTTTGACAAAGAAATTGTCCGTCGGGATTGAAACCACTTATTCCAAACAACCAGGTGCTCCAGTTCCTGAATCAGCCATCAGCTATTACACCAGATATAATAATGGGAACTGGATCTTTTCTGGACAAGTGTTAGCTCAAGGTGCTTTAATCGGAAGTTTCTGGAGGAAAGTCAGTGAAAGAGTCGAAGCAGGTATTGAAACCCAAGTTTCTGCCACCGTCAAGCCTATCACCGATAGTTTGATGGGTACTCCAATTGGGTTCGAACCTGTCATTGAAGGAGAAACTACTTTGGCTGCTAAATACGAGTACAGACAGTCAGTCTTCAGAGGTCAAATAGATTCTAAAGGTAAGGTGGGAGTGTTCATGGAGAAGAGAGTTTTACCAACTGTTTCCATCTTGTTTTCCGGTGAAATCGACCATTTCAAGAATAATTCAAGATTGGGGGTTGGTTTACAATTTGAGTCTGCTGGTGATGAAAAAATAATGATGATGCAACAAGGTTTAGTAGATGCCAATGGTAACCCTGTTCCAGGAGCTCCACAAGTTTCTTAGGTATGATATATTCCATCGCAAACACTGAAAATAGATGATAGCAAGTTTTACGATAACTCGTATTGTATATATATAAAATAAATATTTCATAAATCATTACACTTTTAGTTTCACCATCCAAATAATCTCGATGTAAAGCTCTTACGTTCTTCTTTTTGAATCATCTTAAGGACATTGTCGTTCAACTTGTCCTTACCCAATCGTGATTTACTGTTGATGTTATGAGTCCGTAGAGCCTTCGATTGTTCGATTGTGGGCAATCGATTGCTAAAAGAAGATTTCGACTTGAGGTTGTCACTTTCGATGTATTGTGATAAGTTCCTTTGAGTTATCGACCTGTAGATTTGACGATACGTCGAATTCAAGTCTCTGTCGTGATTAGACAAAGAGTAATTTGAACGGGAATGAGGTAAAGAATCTCCCTTGGGACTTGATTGATTACCGATGGGATTAACTGTAGGGTTAGGCTCCATCCAATTGGATTCGGAAGTGTATAATTCACTTCGAGACGACCTTCTTGAACGAGATTTTAGATTATGCTGTCGATTGTACTCTGATAATGAAGTCGTGGGAAAATCATCGTGGGAGGAGTAAGGTCGATTCAAACCGGGATTGTTCAGCGTGAAACTATTCAAACCAGTGAAGTTATGATGCGATCGAAGCTCTTCAACGTCTCTTGAGAATTCGGGGCGATTCGAATGGTTATTGACATGCAGAGGATTGTGGTTATAATTGACAAATGATGACGTCCTTGACAATGGACGTGAAGGTCCTCGAGATTTTGTGTAAACTGATTTAGACATAGATTCTTCATATTCGTCAAGCAATGAGTCCATTGATGAGTCAGATTTATTGTCGTATTGTCCTTTCGTTTTAGGTTTATGAGTGGGGTTGACTCTCTTTGGTTTTGGCTGTATCACAGGATTAGAAAAATTCACCGGTTGAGTAATATCTAGACTGGCCATGGCACTAGAAAGCGACTTATTAGAAGGAACCTTCGAGTAGCCATATGCTGCTATGGAAGCACCGAACTCTTTAGAGTGAGACTGGTGGGGATTGCTGAAGCCAATCAAGTCATGACGGGGAGAAAGTGGAGCTGACGGTGGTGATTCTGGAATGTCATTGGAAATTTGGGCCATATTGAAATTGAGCAAGGTATTGTTAGCAATGGGGAATTGGGTACCAGCCATTGTAGAATTTATACGAGAAGCCTCTTCTAAAGCTGGTAGTGGAGGTGTTTGTGGGGGGTTACTATCTTCAACAGGCGGCTCGACCCCGATGGCCAAATTCCTATACTCAACGAGGGTTTCCAACTTCGACTCAAGTTGGTGTATAATTTTTGGATTGTTGCAATCGATGAATATCTTCCAATATCTCTCTGGATTGACCAAGGGTAGAATAAATTGGTTGAAATTGACACGCAATATCTTTAGTTTTGGTAACAAGGGGTAAATGAAGGATGGTCCACAAGAAAAATACGTAACGTCGCCATTATGAAGCTGAAAAATTTCAAATTCTCCATGACTTAATAGCCTCCCTGACACCAGATCGTCATGATCTTCTAATTGTTTATCGAACACTAGGATCTTAGAACTGCTGAATTTAAACAAGCTTATTTTCTCATCAATATACGGTCTCTGTTTTGTTTCGGGCTCGTCAAAGGACTGGTCTGACGACTTGGGCTTTAATTTCTCTTTGGCAGTATGTATCACAGTGTTATTCATCTTATCGTCGCTTTTTTTGTACCTCATGATTGCTTGTCTTCGAGGGCTCAATTGAGGACCAACATTTTTTCTCATTTCATTCACAGACACCAACTCTAAAACATGATTTTGCTGAGGTTTTGGTGATGTGTCATGAGGTTCCTCCTGAAGGTTCGCAATAGAATTATTGTTACCATTGTGTTGATCATGAAAACCCGTAATTATTTTGTCCTCTATCACAGCATTAGGAGCTGATGACAGCTGTTCGATAACAGGGGCTGAGATGGTATCACCATTCAGTTTCTTCTTGTTTTTCTTCCTCCTTCGTCTGGGGGTTTTGGCCGAGCCGTCTCTAGCGGCCCTTGACTCACTCGCCACATTTCCATTAACCTTCGTTTCTTCACGCCTAAGACTCATAGTACTGCTTGGTATGAAGGAATTGGTTCAATGTTTTAGTAAATCAGAAGTGAAAATTCATAGACTACGTTTGTTTTGTAAACTCGCACCCAACGGCGGTCGGGGTACTAAAATCTACTGCGAACGGTGTTAATGTTAGCGAGGGAAGCATGTGCGTGTTTATAGAGATAAGGTAGCTGCTTCTGTTAACAATACTCTTTAATGCCTTGACATCTTGAGTTAAAGTTCTGTACTGTATCATTATATTGTTACAATTCCGTCACTGTTTCTGGGGAAGTATTGTTGATCCGCATATACAATAATGCCTTCCCTAATTAGTTCGTAATCGGAAATTTGCTCTTCTCAGTACATTTCACAGAGGGAAGAGTTCAATGTGAGTTAATTTGATCTGTGACACGCTGAAAAGTGCTGATTGACAACATTTACGGAGCCGTAGCGACTGAGACATTCATCCATAATTCAACTCTGGGTCTACTAACAACACAATGTGGCTAACCTTGAAAATATATTACAATATATTAAGAAGTCAGCAAAACGACCTAAACCGATTTTACCATAACAGCCAACGACTGCGATCAACAGCACGCTTGCCATATATTAATGAACAACTCTAACTTTCTATCAACACCCCTAAGCACCCACAGCATGGCCCTCACCTCTGAAACTAGATGCAGTTTGAGATTGCTCAGTTGCAGAGGTAAACCCTGCTTCGGCATCTTGACTGAAAATTGGCTTATAACTCCTACTTCTCAAATTAATGCCGTCCTCTTCGCTAATGAAATCTACCACCCCATCTAGTAAGCCAATAAGTTTCGAAAGTTTCTTTTCAATGAACAACACAGCTTTCAGAGGAGGATAAAGCACCTTAAGCTTATCGTAACCCAACAAGTATCCACTAGAAATCCCCGCTAAATGACCAAAAAAGGACGATCCGGGGAAGATAATGGCAACAACCGCCAACACAAGGAATGGAGAGTATTTAGTGGGCAATACGAGATCACGTCCGTTGAATCGTCCTCTAAACACCACAGGTTGAAAGTCATGCTCCTTGATGCCATAGTACGTCATAAACAGAAACACAATCCCCGATAATCCGATGACATGAGAGTGTCTAAACAATATCATCCCAACAACACAATATTGCAAAGCAGCAGTCACCGCTAACAAATTCAATGTGATTCCAGTATGTACCGTACCATGCTCCCTCTCAAAGTAGTACATAAAGGAAGTAATCGACATAATGTTGAACAACCAATGAAAGAAGTTTCTATGATAAAGCACGTAAAATGATAATGCATTAAGATCGAAATTGTATGGAGCCGAAGGATACAACGCAAATATACGACTCAAACCAAAATCGGTAGAACTATCAATTAAATACAACACAAAAGTGAAGGGGATCAATCCTACCGTCAATGCCGGGTAGTCGGATAACTTGAAGTTTTCGGGAATCAATCTATTGACATTAAAACTCGACATCTTGAAAGTGTTGTTTTTATGCGCAACACTTTAGATCAATTTGACGTGATATCGTCCGGACGATGAGAGTTCAGAGGAGGGAAAATGAGGTATTATGACGTGAATTTGGGTGGAACCGACCTCAGTCGCAGTTCAGTCGGTGTTGCCACTGACCTTTTGCTTGAAATCGTTCAAAAAATCGATCTTTTTCTGGTTATTTTTCGATAACGACTCGATTCGCTGCTGTCGTTGCTCTATAGTCTCTGTGATCCCATCGACTTTGCGTAGATACTGCTTGATATTGCTCAACTTCAATCGTACGCTTCCAAGCTTATTATCAAAGTCTTTGGCCAGGATTTTCCCCGACCTTAAATCGTGCAAAATGGAAAATAGCTCAGGCATGAAGTCCTGGTGGCGGATCTTTCGAAGGAGGTCTTCTGTGGACTCGTCCACTTCCATTGCAGGGGATTGAGACTCGTTGGGTAGTTTCATTTTGAGAGGACTTGTTATCATCGGCGACATGAAGTTGAAGTCCTTTGGCGACAGCATGTCTTCTTTCGGGTAATTATATAGTTCTGGCTCTTTGATGGATTGGACGGTGGTATAGACACAAAAACTTGGTAAGCAGAAAGACAAATAAAGGCAAAGATGAAACTATTTATACTTAATAATTGATTCTCGCCATAGAAAAGAGTGAGAACTCATAATGATATCTATCATATCCAAGTGTTTACCGTGTTTACCGGATTTTTCCACTCCATATGTGTCAATCAATGACCACAAGTACAAAATTGTGAAATTGTTGGGAGAAGGGGGATTCTCCTACGTCTATTTGGTGTTAGAGAAGTCCAGTAATGCTCAGTACGCATTGAAACGAATTAGATGTCCCTTTGGATCTGATGATGAATCGTTCAAAAATGCCGTTAAGGAGATAAAGAATTACCATCGGTTCAGTAATTCAAAAACTCCGTACATTATTCAGTCAATTGATGAAAGCATCATCCAGGAGTCTGATGGTTCTCGAACAGTGAATATCTTGCTACCGTATTTTGCTAGATCATTACAGGATATAATTAATAGAAACGTATTGAATAATGAAACCATGGCTGAAGAAGAGGTCTTGAGAGTTTTTGTCGGAGTTTGTCGAGGACTACAGGTGATGCATAAGTATAAACGTGTTAGTAGAAATGAGGCTAATATTAGCAATGATCTGGAAGGTGAGGGTGATTTATTGTTAGGCGGTGAAGAAGAAGATGGGTTGGCTACGGCGGCCAGTAACACCGTGGAGATGGAGGAGTTTGTTCCATTTGCCCATCGCGATCTAAAGCCCGCCAATGTCATGTTATCTGCTGAAGGGTTGCCAGTCTTAGTAGACTTGGGGTCTACATCGAAAGCCCGAGTGTCAGTTAAAAATCGCCAGCAAGCATTGACATTGGCCGATTTTGCTGCTGAGCATTGCACGCTACCTTACAGAGCACCAGAGTTGTTTGATGTGGAAACTAACAGTGAAATCACCGAAAAGACCGATATCTGGTCGTTAGGCTGCGTGTTATATAGTTGTTGCTTTGGTCTTTCCCCTTTCGAAGCGATGGAGAGGGAACAGGGGGGTAACTTAACCGTTTCCATCACCAGTGGAAGGTTTCAGTTTCCTAACGATACCAAGGGCTACTCTCCAGAATTACTAGAGATTATCAAGAGTTGTTTGGTGTTGAATAGTAAACAGCGACCATCGATTGATGAAGTTCTCGAGTCCTCACTTGAATTGACACGACGTCAATAGATCTACAATCCAAAACTATCATCGGAATTTGACTAGTGGAGAGTGTCAACACCTGTTTGGTCCTGTTTCTTCAGGTTTTGGTGAAAATCTCAGTAGTTTAGAACGTCCCACCTCGCAGCCAATTCTCAGTCCACGCGGCCACCATGATAACCAAAGATCAACAGGGTGTCACCATGGAAGGATGGAACGATTGTCCTCCATTGATGATCCCCAAGCTCAATCTGAGTGCTAGCTCTTTCACCAATAATTCCCAAGGCTCCAGTGAAAATGGCGAGGATGTAGACCTTATACCGATTGTTGAGGAGATTTGTTCATATCCATCAAAGCTTCCACAAAAACTATCATTACAAGTTAAAGAGAAATTGCTTAATAATGTGGCGAAAATGGCCAAACACAAACAAGTCATCGTAGACATTTCAAACCAGTTGAAACTGAACCAATCGATTGATAGTTTGAAGTCTCAAGTAGTAGAATTCATGATGATAACTGATGGTGTTTCATCATGGTGTGCACCTTTGAAAAAGGCAGTCGAGAACATAACCTATAATTAGAACCATACTTTTAGTATTTATTACTATTATACAGAGACAACTATATAAATTAATATATATAATGGATGAAAATGGATTACTCCTATGGTATGAATGGGGTTACATGAATGAGTGGCATTAAAATCAACCAACTCTCTTTCTTTTTCCGATCTGGGCTTGGAAACCAGCCTTAATGGAAGAAACAGATCTAGTAGAACCACATGAGTTACAACTCAAGAAATGCAATCTGTTGGCCGATTCTCTTTTCAATTCAGTGTTCATCGACTTGCAAGTTTTACAAGTGACATACTCCATAATGTACCTTCTCAAGATGGATTCCATCTGTTTAGGCTGGAATTTACCTCTCAACACCAATCTCTTTTCACCATCAATAGATCCGGAGGTACCCAATTCGGCAAATAAATATTGTATCAAATGTTCGGGGTTTCTCTGCAACACAGTAGCGATTTCTTGAACATTGGCAAACAACGTCTTTTTGGACCCTTCTCTTTGACATATTGGTGGAGGAATACGGAATTTTGGTCCTGATCTAGCACCCGCTAACTCAGGGTTGTTTTGCTTCAAGATACTGAAAAATCGTGATAATAATTCTTCATATGGTAATCGTCCCTGTTGTGTTTCTGGTGATTTTGATTCATCGGAATCTTTTGATGGGATTTCATCGAGTCCAGCTTGTTCCAATTGTTTATCGAAATCACTAACATCAGTGGGGGCAGAAGAGGATTTTTTCTTCTTCTTTAATGATAATTCTCCTAAAGCAGCAGTAAAGTCATCGGGAACGGGGGAACTTTCAGAACTTGCATCATCTAACACAGGCTTCTTCGATTTCTTCTTCTTTTTCAACCCAGAAAATAACTCGTCGACATCGCTGGAAGGAGCAGGAGAGTTTTCTGGCGTTCCTTCATCCTTCTTAACCTTCTTTTTCTTCTTTAAACTGGGATCGAATCCTAATTCACTCATATTATCCTTGATATCCTCTGTGAGTAAATGTTTCAAAATGGCCAAATGAAAAAAAAACTTGAGCATTGATATCGCACACGACTTTGAAAAATTTTTCAAATTCTATTAGAGAAAGAGATGTACAACGGGGGTTCTAGGGGTGGATAGGCGAATATAATGTACAATGAGTTACCCAATATATAATAAGGCAATGCTGCTAATGGTATGCTGACTTGGTCAATGTAAAAATCTCTGGTTTAAGGCGAAAATTGATAATTTATATCGACAACTTCTCTGTGTGAGAGTCAATGTGATTGATGTCTTGTTGAGCCTTTCTAGCCCTTTCGTCAGCTTCCTTGGTCTCCTTTCCTGGCTTGTATGTGACTTTTGTTTCGTCTTCACCTTCTTCTAATTTGAAATCGTCTTCTACCGAATACTTCTTGACGAACCATTGTTCAATACTCTCTTGACCGTTGTTTTCAGCTTCAAACATAGCGTCATGACCCGCAGCATTCTTTACAAACACATCGGCTTCGTACTTGCTGGTTAACAACTCTACTATAGGCAAATGGCCATTGTATGCTGCCCAGTGTAAGGGAGTGTTGCCTGTTTCATTTTTCTGATTGACAAGCTTTTTGGCGTCCTCAACAGGTATAATAGACAATAGATATTGCAAGACCTCTAAATGGCCATTACCTGCAGCCATATGAATTGGCGTACTTAAGGTTATGTCGTCTTTGATTTCCATTAACAACTTGGGGGAAATCTCACCAAATATTTCCTTCAACGTGTCCAAATCCCCTTCCCTGGCATCATAAATGATGGCATCCATCTCCTCCTGGGTAAGTTGAACCACTTCTGTTCCTGACATCTCTATACAAATTTTTTGAGATGCGACACTGAAAGAAAAATCCCCTTCAGATCTAAGGGTTGACACAAGAGAACCCAGGGTCAACGAGGTGACTTCAAACTCTGTTGTTTCCAATCAAAGTACTGGAATATAATGATAACTCCTAAAGTGATCTCAGAAAATTTCAACGCTCCTGCTCCCCATTTGAACCAGTCAATTCATAGTTTAGCCAGTCTACTTTATTGAGACCGCAGATTTGGAATGAGATAATCTGCGAAAGCGTTAGTAATGGCGGGTAAGAAGAACCCGTTCTTGAATCCCCAAAAGAAGACTACCATACGCCGAGATGCCAAGGAGGTATATCCTGAGATACACAAAGGTCTCAATAAACCCCAGTACTCCAAAGGTTCCCCGTTGGATAAGCTATTTCTAGAACTAGAACACAAACTTGGAGGCACTATAGATGAGATCACGTTTGATCAACTAGTCACCAATGTTTTGAATGAGGTCCCTTCTGACGATCTTGACGCTAGGTACTTGATTACGGAAAAGTTATTTGGCTATATAATTGAAATTCAGCGTCTTTCATTACAAGAAGTCCACCCTGATAAGAATTTGATCTCTATTTCACTACATGACATTAAAACCTTCAGTAAGGTAATGAACTTGATCATAATTCACAGCATTTATCCTGCACTCGCCACATTTAAGATAGGTATTCCCTTGGCCAAAAGACGATTGAAGGACTTTAGTCAGAAGCCAATTAAACTATCCACCATCCCTCAGAATTCCAAGGCAAAAACATATGCCCAGAAGTTTCAATATAACGAAAAGCTCTTGACATTGATTTACGACAAGTTCAAGCAAATCTTCAGTGTAGAGTCTGATGTTAAGAGCTTATTGACTAAAGGAACGGGTTATTCCGATTTCTTAACTGTTGCAATAACGCTAGTAACATGTCCTTACTTCAATCAAAGTAACAAACCACGCTACCTGTCGGAATTTGAAAATTGGATTATTCATTTGCCTGGGACCTTTGAACTATTCCAAACCTTTACTTTATTCCTATCGTCACCTTCCCCACCATATTTTAAACAATTCGTCGCACGAAGACTCCACCTATTGCATTACAACGCACCCAAAGGCGACGGTCTTTTAACTCTCATTGAGTTTGTTCTTGGCCTCCGTGATTATGAAGAAATAAATATTGAGAGATTTGACAATGCTGCTAGCATAGTGCTTCTGAAGCCTCGAGAGTTGTCAACAGCGGAGTACTTCAGTAAAATGGGATCCCAATTTTTCGATCTTCTTGTAAATATTAATCGTCCCTACGTTACTGCTTGCGTGGGCCATATGATCGAAATGTTGTGGTCGAAGAATCGACTTGTGGTTCAGGATTTCTTTCTAAAAATAATATGGGAAAATTTAAATCCTGTGAATAATGATGGCGACGATAGTGGAATTTTGACTGGCGAAAAAGACTTCAATAACACAATCAATGTCCTAATTTCGTTAACAAAAAAGGGTTTGACCCCGGAATTATCCCAAGTGCTATTTAAACCCATTATATTATCGCTTTGGGGCTATTTCGTCTTTTTGAAAAGGGTTAAAAAACCCACTGAGGTGTTGCTAAACATTTTGGTTGGATATTTCGTCACAGTGAAGGACTTCGACGATTTAGACGACGATATATTCGGTTTGGATAGGATCTCAAAGAACTTATTATTTGAAGGGTACTTGTGGGAATATTCTTTAGGAACCAACGATTTACCTCAAATTGTCAAATCCCTGGTTATCATTGGAGAAGATAGGGACAAACGGATTAATCAGTACTTGAGCAAGTTAGACAGTGGCTGTGAATCGTTCATTGAGCTACTAAAAGAGATTGATGATTTTTATGTAGTCAAGGTATTCAAGCGATTACTTCAAAGATGGTTAAGAATTGGTGCCACCAGCGAATTCATGGATAGTGAAAATCCCTTCATCATGTTGGTGGACTTGCGCTTAATTGAGTCTATCGGGTCCCACTTCAAAGAGGATATCGCCAAAACACCTCTTGATATGCTTGAGATCGTAGACCAGTTTTTAAGTGTTGAAATTGTTGCCCAACAACGTCAGAAACTTGCTAACTTGACCATTGAAAGAGATTCCGACGATGATTCCGACGATGAGGATGACCCACAAATCAATATTCAGGCAATGCCTGTGTTATTTGAGCTTTTGTCGGCCATTCTTACTGAGGTTGATGGGGATATCTCCTCTGAGGTACGATCTATATTAGAAAAAGTCTTAAAAAGCCTCAAGATCATTTCCAAGAGTGACAATGAAGCCGTAAGGCCTAGCTTGACTGCCTGTGAGTCTCTAGGGGCTAGAATCCAGTTGATGCTTTCAGGTGACAATGTTGTTGACAGTGTGAGAGAACTTGAATCTAAAACTTTGAAACGAGCAATTACAAGTTTGAATGATCCTCTAGTTCCTATTAGAGCTCATGGGCTATTTTTGCTTCGGCAATTGATCGAGTCGAAAAGTGATGTGATTTCTTTGGACTTTGTCATTGAATTACATTTGGTGCAATTAAAAGATCCTGAGCCTTTCATCTATCTCAACGTAATCAAAGGTCTTGTCAGTTTGATTGAGTGGAACACTGAGGCGGTGATCAAGTTGCTTCATGTTTACATCAACGATAGCGAATTGAAGTACGAATTGGATGAAAGATTGAAGATCGGTGAAGTGTTATTGAACTTTGTCCAGTCAAGAAATGAGCTTTTCTCTGGCACTGTTGCCAGACAAATTGTTAGTGGGATGATTTCCATGGTTAGACGACATGATGATGAGGAGAAAGATCAAGATAACAGAATCAGAATGTCATCGATGTCAATCCTAGGAGTTTGCTGTAAAGTGAACCCTTTAGGAATTGTCGACTCCCTCGACAACATCTTGGATTGTGCCATTGGAATCTTGCGATTGGAAACTGATGATGAGAGGTCGATAATGAGACGTTCAGCAGTGGTGTTGATTCACGATTTAATCATCGGGACTTCCAATTCAAATACCGAATTCCCTCAGCATTTCAAGGATGAAGTGTTGACAATTTTGAATTATATCGTTGAAACTGATAACGACATATTAACTCGGGAACAAGCACAAGCTGTTCTAGATGACATAGACCAGTTGACCAAATTGGCATATGAGAGTCTTGACTAAGAAAACAGTGTATTATTTTTGTATATTATTAACAAGCTAATAAGAAACACCGCAAAAGTATCGAATATATACACAGTAGAATCTAATCAACTTCTTCCATGGCTGACTCAACAGGTTCATCAGTCGAAGTAGTGGTGGTGGTGGTACCGGTGACTTCTTCAACCTCATCTTCGTCGATGTTTAAACCTAAAGAAATTAATCTATTGATTCTGGAAGCAAAAGAAGAAGGTTCGTCCAAAGAGAAACCTGAGGTCAATAAAGCAGTTTCATACAACAAAGTAGTCAAGTCTTTAACTGTTTTGTCTTCGGCACCATCAGTTTCGACCTTTTTCTTCAATTCTTTGATGATTGGTGATTTAGGAGAAATTTCAAAAGTTTTCTTTGACGACATGTAAGCAGACATCGAGGTATCTCTTAAAGCTTGAGCTTTCATGATTCTTTCCATATTAGCTGACCAACCAAATTGACCAGTTCTAATAGCAGCAGGAGCATCGACTAACTTGTGAGAAACAACAACCTTTTCAACTTGTTCTCCCAAGATATCTTTCAAAGCCTTGGTTAAACCTTCAAATTCTTTGATTTCCTTTTCTCTTTGAGTTTTTTCTTCCTCGGTTTCTTCTAATTCGAAATCTTTGGTGATGTCAACTAACTTCTTATCTTCGAATTCTTTCAATTGAGTCATAGCGTATTCATCAATTGGATCAACCAAGAATAACACTTCAAAATCTTTGGCTTTCAAAGCATCCAAGAAAGGTGATTTCTCAACAGCTTTGATCGATTCACCAGTGATGAAGTAAATATTCTTTTGGTGTTCTGGCATTCTGGTAACATAATCAGTCAATGAAGTCAATTCATCAGCAGATTTAGTTGAGTTGAATCTCAACAACTTAGACAAAGCAGCTCTGTTTTGTTGATCTTCGTGAATACCTAATTTGATGTTCTTGGAGAAGGCACTGTAGAATTTGTCGAATTGTTCGGAATCCTCAGCAATTTCGTTGAAAGTTTCAATCAATTTTTTGATGATGTTCTTCTTGATAACCTTCAAGATTTTGTTTTGTTGTAAAACTTCTCTAGACAAGTTCAATGGTAAATCTTCGGAATCAACAACCCCTTTAACAAAACTCAACCATTCGGGAATCAAATCTTCAGCATCATCGGTGATGAAAACTCTCCTAACATATAATTTAATGTTATTCTTCTTCTTCTTAGATTCGAAAGCATCGAATGGAGGTCTTTTTGGAATGAATAAAATGGCTTTGAATTCTAATTGACCTTCAACGGAGAAATGCTTCACTGCCAATGGGTCTTCCCAGTCATTTGAAATAGATTTGTAGAAAGCATTGTATTCCTCTTGAGTAACATCAGAAGGATTTCTAGTCCATAAAGGTTTGGTCTTGTTTAATTCCTCGGTTTCGGTGACCAGCTCTTTAACAGTCTTCTTCTTTTCTTCTTTCTTTTCTTCTTCGTCTTCAACTTCTTCCAATTTAGGCTTTTTGTCTTCACCTTCTTCTTCCTTTACTTCTTCATCTTTGTCTTCGTCGTCAGCAGGAACTTCCTTTTCGACTTCCTTGGTGACGACCAATTGAATTGGGTACGACACGAATTCGGAGTGTCTTTTCACCACTTCTTTGATTCTCTTCTCTTCCAAGTATTCCAATTGGTCATCTTTCAAGAATAATCTAATGACGGTACCTCTAGCGATTTTCTCGTTAGTTTCGTCCAAGGAGACGGTGAATTTGCCCCCGGCATTGGATTCCCAAATGTATTGTTCATCATCATTGTGTTTGGAAATGACTTGAACGTGATCAGCAACTAAGAAAAGCGAGTAGAAACCCACCCCGAATTGACCAATCATAGTGACATCAGCACCAGCGGATAAAGCTTCCATGAAAGCTTTGGTACCTGACTTAGCAATAGTACCCAAGTTGTTGATTAACTCAGTCTTGGTCAAACCAATACCGGAATCTCTGATTTCCAAAACCTTCTCTTCGGGTCTAGGGGTAATTCTAATGAATAATTCAGGATCCGATTCCAATTTCGATGGATCACTCAATGCTTCATATCTAATTTTGTCTAAAGCATCAGAAGCGTTGGAAATCAATTCTCTTAAAAAGATTTCTTTGTTGGAATACACCGTGTTGATGATCAATGACATCAACTGAGTGATCTCAGCAGTAAATTCATGCGTTTCGACTTTAGCAGACATTATTACTTTACCTTTGGGAATATCAGCGTTAGCGCTCGAGGGTTTCGTTGAAATATTTATACAGTCGCAGTGATGGAAAAAAACCTGTTGCAAAAACTGTGAAGAAATTTCGATGGGGTTCCATTGATATTCGCACGCTGCCGATAGGTGCTTTTTGCAGCCAAAATGGGTTTGACATGGAACGACGTGGGGGAGGTAACGGGGAGGCAAATGGGAGAGTGGTGGGGCGAGATGAGGAATAGAAATGACAATGTAGTCATAATGTTAAATAATGAGCTCCTCGGTATTCATGCCACAATCGGCACATCGACGTCTGGTGAACTTCATCCCATCACTCACGAACTGACCCATGTCTTGCCAATCGTGGACATGTTTGTCGTTGATGGACTCGCCGTTGCGAAGTTTTCTGGTGAATTCTTCTGCCCGAGTCTTGCGGCGGATCTTCATAAGCTGTTCACTGTACTTTTTATCCTTTCGTTTCAACCTCATTTCCTCACGTCGTTCCCATTCTTTGTCGAGGTTGTCGAGGGAGCCCCATTTTTTCACTGCAAATTGTTCGATCTGGAACCTTAAGAACAATTGCATGCGGCTGTATCCATGGGGGTTGGGTTTTTCGATTCGGGGTAACAATGATGTGTCTTTCAACTCTGGTTCTGTGAGAAGATAATCTTCTCGACATTCAGTTTTGGTCAATAACGCATACTTCTCTGGTTTCTCTTTGGCACACCGTCGACATACACGGACGTGGTTAAAGTTGGAGTATAAATTGGGATCAATCTCGAGAGAATTGCATTCGAAGCATTTAGGAGCGGCGGAAATATCAATAGGAGGAGCGAGGTCTCGTACAATATGTTCCCGTTTCTGTTTAGCTTTCCAGTCTTCCAAGCTCTGGTTGACTTCTTCCTGTGGCTCGTCATTCATGAACCCTCCGTAGCTGTCTTTCATGGTGGAGAAATCAAATTCGATATAGTCTTTCTTTCGGATCGATCCCTTATTGACTTCGTTTTGATCGTGCTTTCGCCTGGCGAGCTCGGCCTCTCGGATGCCCTGGGGTACTGAAATGGGCTGCGATTGATTTTGCGAAGCATCTCGATTATTCTGCTTGATTTTTCGCTGAATCTCCAACGCTTTCTGACGATTTGCTTCTATGCGTTGCTTCTGATCTTCGGTTATTCGTTTGAGAGGACTTCCACCAGACGTCGGAGGTGGGGCATTGGACGCAGACACTACTGGCGGGGGCGGGGGTGGGGCAGATGTGTTGGTGACGCCGATAGTGGGATCTATTGATGAGGTAAGGTTTGAATTGGTAATCCCTCGCTGCTGTAACCTCTCGAGGGCTTTCTTTCTGTTTGCGGCCTATTCGTTAGTATTCAGTTGTGATGCCCTATGCACATTGTAGTTGGGTTCCGTAGGGTAGACGGTGCTTCTACAGCAGATATTGAGCCATACATACTATTCTCTGTCGTTGCTCCTCAGACAAAGTGCCTTTGAAAGACATCACTAAATGATTTAAAAATGCAATATTCGCACATACAATATGAGTTGGTGGTGTTAACGGAGAAAGATATCTTTTTGATCAGAGTAGCCGAGGGAAAACGTAATGATGTCCTCGGAATTTTTGTGTGGTGGTAGGATTATTACATGGAATCCAGAGAACTCCCGTTCGATTTCGCTCGGAGAATTTAACATTGTAGCTCAAACCAAGGCAGAACTGATAGTGCCAAATCTACTACTCACTCACCACGACAGAAGTAAACGACTATGGCGACTGTTCAGTTGAGGCTGATATTATCTGAAATGATGGAATCAGGAGGTATTGGATCATTTTTCTTGTTTTGAAGATCGGGCAACTGTGTAATTGGCAGCGATTTTGATAGTGCTTATGGCCCTACCCAATCAAGCAGTGTCCATTGTTAATTCCAGCTACATTAAGCCGACAGTCAGCAAATACCAGATCAGAGATAACTAGAACTAAATCAGATCACCTCCTCCGTGCCGAGAACAATTGGTATCCACAATAACGCAATATTACGACTTAGCGATTGACATCGGAGGTTATGGGGAACAGGATTGTGAATGGAACAGAATTTGCAAAACTCCAGGAACCAAGAAATCCCTAACTCCACTATCGACTACACAATGAGATCTAGCTAATGGCCCAATACCACTATAAAAAGGTTTGACACGGACATAGCTGCCTTTGTTATCATTCAAAGTCACGAGGTTGAGAAGAAGCTATTCGGCAAAAGTTTGAAAGTTTCCATGATTAATCCTGTAGGGCAACCTAATAGACTAGAGGAAACCAATGAGGGTGTGTCCAAATTAGAGAAATGTTGCCGAAAGGCGTTGGTGGCTTACAGGGTTACCACCGCATTGGGTATTTTTCATGCGATAGCTGCAGGAAATTTGAGCTTTGACAGCCACCACAGTTTTCCGTAACTAAGAATCTTTGGAAGAAGCCTGATCCACAATTGGACAATATGAGATAATGTCAGATGAGAATTGGTATAACAATTGTTCGGTTTAATCTGCGACTATATAAACTGTTGCAACTGCTAGTTATTTACCTAAAACTTACGAAGTTGCAATCCTGCCTCATATTGCAATGTCTGGGATAAGGAAGGAAACGAACGATTCTTTCGTTGAAGAAAGAAATTACAAGTCTATCAACGACGGAGCAGACCATGAAATCAATGCAGTGGCTTCAAGCGGTCTTGATCCGGTCAAAGGCAAAGACGACAACAAGGAGATCGATGTTCGTTCTTTGGAATCTACTGGAACCGAGGAAACTGCCCAAACCTCCAATCCTTTCCTAGAACCAAAAATTGCTGATTATTACAGGAATCTTTACGAAGAGACCAAGTACGAATGTAGGGAAGTCTTTGATCCTTACTATTCTTGGACTCCGGAAGAAGAGAAGAAGATTGTGAGGAAATTGGACTTCAGAGTAGCTTTGACGTCCTGTATTCTATTCGTTGCTTTACAGGTCGACAGAGGTAATATAAATCAAGCTGTTTCGGATAATATGTTGGATGACTTGGGAATGTCCAAGAATGACTTTAACTTGGGTAACACGTTGTTTTTGGTCTCGTTTTTGGCTGCTGAAATCCCCATGTCGTTATTGTCTAAAAAAATTGGTCCTGATCTTTTCATTCCCATGCAAATTATAGGCTTTAGTATTGTTGCTGCTGCACAGTTCTGGTTAAATGGTTTAGGAAGTTTCTTGGCTTGCAGAGTTTTGTTGGGATTCCTCGAGGGTTCGTTAATTGCTGATTTGGTGCTTTGGTTATCTTATTTTTACAAGTCAAAGGAGTTGCCTATTAGATTATCGTGGTTTTGGACCACTCTATCACTAGTACAGATAGGCACGTCATTATTAGCTTTTGGTCTTTTGCGTTTAAGAGGACATCATGGTAGAGCTGGTTGGAGATGGTTATTCTTAATCGAGGGCTGTTTCACTCTCATTATTGGTATTGCAGCATTTTATCTAATGGTGCCTTCTGCCGTACAAACAAAAAACCGTTTCCACCCGAAAGGGTGGTTTACTGACCATGAAGTGAGAATAGTGGTTAACCGAGTCTTACGGGATGACCCCTCCAAAGGAGACATGCATAACCGTAAAGCAGTTAGTTGGTCAGGATTCTGGAAATCGTTGGCTGATTATGACCTTTGGCCAGTGTATATCATTGGGTTAATGGCTTATACTTCATCAGGTACCACTACTCCATATTTGACATTAACGTTGAAACAAGTGGGATTTTCGACTTTCGATGTGAATTTGTTGACGATACCTGCTCAGGTGATTCATATCATACTATTACTTCTTATAACTTGGTTTTCCGAAAGAATCAACGAATTGTCATTATTTTCATTGATAGTGCCATTGTGGAATATTCCCATCTTGGGTGTCATGTCCTTCTGGAGTGGTACCAACATTGATGTGTGGGGAACTTGGGTGTTGTATACCTTGTTGGTGGGGCAGCCTTATATTCATGCTATGTGTGTTTCCTGGTGTTCGAGAAATTCCAATAGTATCAGATCCAGATCGTTATCGGCAGCTATATACAATATTTTTGTCCAATTGGGGAATATTTATGCCAACAATATTTATAGACAAGACGACGCTCCGCTTTACAAACGGGGGAATAGAACTTTATTCGGGTTACAATTCGCTTTGATCCCAATCTTCATTTTGACCAAAATTTATTATGTGTGGAGAAATAAAACCAAAGCTAAAAAATGGAATGCTTTGACCTTGGAAGAGAAGGAGCAGTATCTTCTTAACAATAAGGATCTTGGGAATAAAAGATTAGATTTTAGATTCGCTCATTAAATAGAGAATACAGAGATAAATTCTAGGCGAGGGATTTAGCCAGGGAAGACCATTACAATGAAGAATGGGGCCTTGCGGCTCAGTAAGCCGACGCAACCACGGGTGAGTTTAGCCAGCACAGCAACACAATTGGAGAAACCAGGAGAAATCTAAACAAAAAATTAAACAGCTACACATCTAAGTCTCTCTATTTAAGACCTTATCAGCAAAGTTTGGCAACACAAACGATGCTTCATGGATTTCCTTGGTATAGTATTCCAAATTACTATCGACGAATTCGTCAGTCCATTCAAACCTCACTGGTTTCCTGACATCGGCATTAGGATCCTTCGAGCAAACCATGAACCCAATTGATCCCGAAGGATAGGTGGGAATCAAGGTATAGGCGTATTCCACCACGGGGAAAATCGTCTTACAATCCTTCTTCAATTTAGAGATAATTGGCATGTGCAAAAAGATATTTTCTGCCTGAGTGGTGATAACACCTTTTTCGGTCAAGGCATCATTTAACAACTGGAAATAAGGCTTTTGAAACAACGATTCCGCAGGTCCTTCGGGATCTGACGAATCAGTGATGATCACATCAAATTGGTTTTTGTATTCGGCCAAAAACTTGAATCCGTCTCCAATATGGACTTTGACTCTGGGATCAGAGTATGACTTGGACATTTCAGGTAAGTACTTCTTGGAGACTTTGATAACAGTTTCATCAATGTCGCATAACCAAGCTTCTTCGATGGACTTGTGCTTTAAGATTTCTCTCAAAACCCCACCGTCTCCACCTCCAATGACCAAAGCCTTCTTAGGATTAGGGTGAGAGTTCAATGCCAAATGGGCAATCATTTCTTGGTAGGCAAATTCGTCTCTCTCAGTTACTTGAATACAATTGTCTAAGACTAAAACGTTTCCGTAGTCGGTAGATTTGAATACCAAAACGTCCTGGTACTTCGATTGCTCAACATGCAACACTTTTTCTACACGAATCGACATGGCCTGTCCTGGCCACATCGTGTTCGAGATCTCTGCAAACCAGCCGTCCTTAATTGAGGGATGAGTCAATTCTTGTGCCATTGATGAAAATTTTTTGCGAGTTGCTGAAATTGAGGTTTTCTTGGTTGATGGTTGGTCAATGGGAAGATGATTTGGAAGGGGTGATTGAAGATAGGATGAAGCAAGAATCAGAGTTAATAGAGTGAAAAAATCCTGAACCCTATGGTTCGTTATTGACAGTTAAAAACTCCAATTTAATGGAGATCTCTGAAAGATCTCATCTCATGCCTTTGGCTGCAAAATGCGATAGGGGTGAGATTGTATTCTGGGATTAGGGGGTGTAGAAGAGTGGTATGAACTCGTTTGAGCCGTTTTGATACTACAAAAGATAGCTGCTATTGTAGGTTTGTTTCTGGGTGGATTCAGCCAACAACTGCTTCTTTCGCCAGAGGTATACGAGGTTCGAGATGGCACAAAATTGGTTGTATCTGAAGCTAATGCACGCTAATTCAAGCAAATCTCCATCTTATAGATCGATTATACTCTTCAGTCACTGAAAACTGAATTTGGTTATGCACCAGGGTTTGAAAGGGGTAGAAACTGTGGAAGCAGTTACCAATGATGTGATTATCTGCCAAGTAGGGTGTGATTTTCAAGTTCTTTGGAAATGAGTCAAACATAGTGTTACTTCACTTCATTCTGGTCTAAGACACTGGTTCAGACGCTAATTCCGACTTTTAAGTTCTGTTCTTGTCTCTACCGTTAATTTCAATCAACCCGTTTTGTCGACAGTAAAGGCAACTTGTCCGAGTGGTTAAGGAGAAAGACTTGAAATCTTTTGGGCTTCGCCCGCGCAGGTTCGAGTCCTGCAGTTGTCGTTTTTTTAAGAATTTGACCAATACCGCACTAATACCGAGAATTAAAGGCTTACTGGCATTTATTTTTTTGGTCTAAAATTGAAGATTTCAGGTGGTAGGCTAGTAGCTGTTCGAAAATGATCTCGAAAGAAGTGATTGAGAACTTTTCCGAATTGAACGGGGGAATATTGACCGTTATTGCGCCTTATGCATGGTACCTAGTCTTCATTTATGTCAGTCTACCATTTATTGCCTATTTCTTATTACCGTTTATTTTCAGCGACGGGGGACATGCAGGTACCAAGTCAGTGACGATATTGGTGATGGGAGACTTGGGCCATTCTCCTAGGATGTGTTATCATGCACGTTCTTTCGGTAATCTTGAGTATAATGTCAATTTGTGTGGATATGTAGAATCAGATATTGGTGAAGAGTTGATGGAGGATGAGAGAGTGGACATCTATCCTATATCCGTGTTCAAGAATTTCGGTTTGCCTTATGTGTTGTTTGGGTTATGTAAGGTTGTGTACCAGTGCTACCAGATATTTATACTTTTATCGTCATTTCGGGGCACCGATTATATTATGATCCAGAATCCTCCTTCGATGCCACTTCTCGTGGTGGTGGTGTTCTTCATTAAGGTTTTCAGCAGAAGAACCAAATTAATCATCGACTGGCATAATTTGAACTATAGCATTCTTAATTTGCGGTACAACGATGAAAACCATTGGTTGGTTAGGCTTCTAAAAGCCTATGAGAAATTCTTCAGTCAATACGCTGATATCAATTTAACTGTGACTGAAAGTATGAAAAAGTTCATAATCAATGAATTTGGAGTTGACAAGTCCAAGGTGCTAGTTTTATACGACAGACCAGGGAACGATTTCGCTCCTTTAAGTCAAATGGAATTCACACGAGATGAAATACATCTGCACGAAATATTCAACGGTATTGATTTGAAGGATCGTAAAATATTGATTTCCGCCACTTCGTTTACTCCCGATGAGGATTTCGGCCTTCTCCTCGATGCATTGAAGCTTTATGACGAAGATAGAAAAACTCCATCGATTTTATTGCTTGTAACTGGGAAAGGGCCATTGCGAGGTCAATTCCTCCAAAAGGTGGAACAATGTAATTTCCTGAGTAAGGTCGTGGTAAAAGCGGTATGGTTAGCTCGTGAGGATTACCCGGTGATAATGTCGGTAGCAGATATTGGGATATCGTTACATACATCATCGAGTGGATTAGATTTACCGATGAAGATTTTAGATTTCTACGGTTGTGGAATTCCGGTGATTTCACTCGAGTTCCCTAGTATCGCTGAGCTAGTTGACGAAGGTTTCAATGGGTTGGTGACTCTGCCTAATACGAGCGAAGAGCTTTGTATCTTGATCACGGCAGCGTTGACCGATAATGAAGTGTATGAGACTATTAGAGGAGGTGCCCTTCATGAAAGTGAAACAAGGTGGAACCAAAACTGGAATAACACTTTAGCAAGGATATTTAAGTATAGATAAAGTATACCACTTTAGCAAGGGTATTTAGGATCGATAAAGAATACTGCTTTAGCAAGAATGTTTGGGTACTCAACTATACTCGACCAAGAGTTATGGGGCAGGGACTTGTTGTGATAATTTTTGTGATGTTGTGATGAAATTCATAAAGTTATAGATATATCGTCTGATTTGAGTCGTAATCTTTGTTTGATTCTCCGTCTTGTGTCGTTCATCTCGTTTTACTGTCTTACCAAAATTCTCTTCTTTGCACTTCCCTTATTTGTTCTGTGATCCATCATGTTTTTGTGTTCATTGTATCTTCCTAGAACACTCCATCTCTTCAGAAGTATCATTTAGTGCGAGTTATACTATTAAATGGACCCTTCAAATAGCCATAACCGCGAGATAACGGCAGAAGAAGGTGCTTAGACGACAACCAGAACTGGACGGAGTATCGCGGTTAGATGGAGGAAGGTTATAGGTCATTTTTGCTGTCGCTTGACGATTCTCAGTTGATATCACATATCAACAACCTGAGTCAAGGCTACCAGGAAGATGAGAGTAAGAACGAAATCATTGGGTCTGAAGCGTTTAATGATTCCTTTAATGAGTATTTAACGCGTAATGTCCCTAGTTTAGTGAAGGAGACACAGAAGGGGGACGAGAAAAAGGGGGAAGAAGGCGAGAATGATGAAGGAAAAGACACTGTACTCGGCCAAAACGATGAAATGCCACAAGAACAAGATCTAGAAGCAGTTCCCCACCAAGAACAGGATGAAATAGATGAGGTAATTGATAACGAACGAATATTTGAAGAAGATTCTGAGTCTTCCCAATCTCCAGAGGATATTGGTCCCGTTCATGGATTCGGTGACTACGGGATATACTTTGACAATAAGCACAGGAAACAGCAACAAGAAGACCAGCGCTACATCCAATGGGATAAAACCCGTAGAGCCTTACAAGGAGAAGATGAACATCGTCAGCCCATATTCAAAAATTGCATTATCTTTGTAAATGGCCACACAGTACCATCAATGAATGAAATCCACCGACTTGTGATAATTCATGGAGGAAAGTTTTTGACCTATCTTGGTGCTAAACGTAATGCTACACACATAATATGTGATAGACTAACTCCTCGAAAAGAGATAGAGTTCCAACACTGTCGAGTAGTCAAAGCTCAATGGATAGTAGATTGTATCGAGTCAGAACAGTTAGTGGACTGGAAGCAATATCGGTTATTCAAAGAAATTGCCTTTGACCAGAGAAGGTTGCCGGATTATCATAATAACTTTGCAACTGGACAGTTCAATATGGAAGACGATGACGAGCTTTTGCAAAACATTTCAACAGACGAAGAAATATCGGACACAGAACAACCGGAAGATACCAATTCCACTGCTCTAACAGCAAAACATCCTGATTTCTTGACCCAGTACTTCTCCAAATCTCGTCTCCACCATTTGAGTACGTGGAAAGCTGACTTGAAACTTCGATTTATGAAGAATATACCTCCTCCTCGTGATTCTGTCGTCACCAAGGTTGCTCATATTGACTTCGACTGTTTCTTTGCTACAGCGTCGTGTCAGAGAACTCAATTCAACATCAAAACCCAACCCATAGCCGTATGCCACGGCACCGCAACGTCCGATGTTGCTAGCTGCAACTACGTTGCTAGGAAACTGGGTGTTAGAAATGGCATGTGGGTCCGGTCGGCGAAGAGATTGTGTCCAGAATTGATTCTTATTCCTTATCACTTTGATCTTTACGAAAAGTACGCCGAAAGCTTGTACAACTACCTCATATCGTTGAAGGTGGATATTTGTCCCGTCCTGATTGATGAGTGCTTTGTAGATTTGAGCAGCTACCAGGGAGATGTCAGTCAATGGTGTGAAACGGTGAGAAGAGAGATATTCAATTTAACCCACTGCAGTATTAGTATTGGAGTGGGACCCAATGTATTGCTTGCTAGACTATCTTTGAGAAAAGCAAAACCTGATGGCTACTATATCCTTAGTTCAGACGTGGAACTGTTCTTGTCAGATGTTCCTGTCAACGATTTACCTCGTATAGGAAGATCAATATCAGCCAGAATCGCAAACGAGACCGGCGTAGAATTACCTACAATATCAGATTTACTTCAGGTACCGAAGAAGAACTTGGTCAGAACTTTCGGTCCCAAAATGGGACAAACTTTATATGATTTCGCCAGAGGAATCGATACCTCCAAACTACCTCACGCTATGGAACGAAAGTCTGTATCAGTAGATGTTAACTTCGGTATAAGATTTGACACTCCAGTAGAGGTTGAAACGTTCCTAGCCCGATTATCTGGAGAGATCAGTAAACGACTCGTTGCTTTGAATGTAATGGGGTCCCAAGTAACGCTCAAGCTTGCCAGGCGTGCCCCAAATGCCCCCATAAATCCACCTAAGTACTTGGGAATGGGTCTGTGTAAGTTCTTCAACAAATCGGCCAAATTGGGAATTCCTACTAACGATGCCGGCGTCGTTTCGTCTGAGCTCAAATCCCTAACGAGGATACTTAACATCCCTCCTCTGGAACTTCGTGGTATAGCTGTTACTATTGGCAAGATTGTAGACGCTGATGCAGTGAAAAAGAATAAGCAGATGTCCTTGACCCACCAAATAACTAAAGGCACAAAAACCGTCAAGAAAATCGACGAAACGAACTACAAGGAACCAATTGACGCTGAAATCGATTGGGAAGTGTTCGAGTCCCTACCATGGGGCATTAAGCGTGAGATCAAGTCGGAATTGACTCGGAGAGGTCTCATTCCCGCCACGAGTGTCTCGCCTAGTCCCAATAAGAAAATCCAAGGGAAGACATATTTGCAGCAGCTTTTGCCTACTACTACCACTCAGGAGCCCAAGTACGTAAGAGTCGTCGAGTCTCCTAAGAGAACGTCGCCAAAAAAACGAGCAAGAACCACTTCTCCGGTGAAAGACAACCAACTGGAATCCGATTTATCATACGACTCCTCGGTACTTCAGGCGTTACCGTCATCTATAAAAAATGAAGTGATGGAGGATCTCGACGCAAAGAAACGTTACAAACCCCAGACACTCAAGGAGAAGTTCATTGAATCTGTGCAAAAGTCCAAGATTGCTTATGAACCCATCACCAATGCCTGGCTTGATTCTCAACCTAAAATCAATGCTGTTCCAAAGTTTCAGGGGGGACCGTTACCCGAGATGATCCAGGGATGGATTAAGATGTCATTGGATCAGGACGGGCCCCATGCAGACGATGTGACATTGTTCATGCAGTATCTACAACAGTTAAAGGAGGAACAGATAATTCGGTTGAAGAACGTGATTGTCAACGTAATGGAGTACCACAAGTCAATTCAGGCAGTGGTGGGACTCAAGTATGATACTGCATTAAAAGAGTGGGAGAGAGTAATTGTGAGGATGAATACGTTGACGAGGAAGCTGTTTGGCTGAAGTGTCCATTGACTGTTGTGAGTGTCTAGTTCTCTTGTACGTTCAATACAAATTTTCCCACAGTAGTACCACTTTCCAACAATTGTGCCACTTTGGCATAATCCTTTAGTGGGTATTCTTGGGGAGGATCCAATTTCAAAGCTCCAGACTTTAAATCTCCGGTGATTTTATTCAAGTAGTAGTTCCATCTTCCAGGGCGTAACAAGTAGGCCTTGTTTTGAGGTCTAGAAATGACGATATTCTTAGGACTCAAGGTATAGATATTAACAGGGGGGACTTTACCACTACTGTTACCGTAACTAATCAAATATCCTCCAACCCCTAAAGAGTCCAAGGAAGTTTGCCAGGTGGCTTGACCCACACTATCAAACGAGACTCTAGCCCCTTCGCCGTTGGTGATTTGTTTGACCCTTTCCACCACATTTTCGGTCTTGTAGTTGATAGTGTAGTCAGCACCCAAATTCCTGGCCAAATCAAGTTTTTCAGCAGTCGAAGCCAACGCAATGACCTTAGCCCCACGATTGCGCAATATTTGTACCAACACCTGACCAACACCACCGGCAGCAGCCCAAACAAGGGCATAATCGTCGGGCTGAACGTTATAGGTGTCTTCTGCGAATGTATAGGCGGTGGTGGTTTGCACCAAAATGGTACCGTACAACTTCAATTCCTGGTCAGAGATATCTTCTGGCAACTTGTACACCAAGGGAAACGAAGCAGGAATCTTAGTGTACTGAGCGAAGGTGCTTTCGGAAGAGTAGACAATCTTGTCCCCCACTTTATAGTGTTTGACGTCGTCACCAACAGCAGCTATTTCGCCGCTGGCTTCTCTTCCGAGAATGTAAGGGAAAGAAGCAGGATAATATCCCTTTCTGAAGTAACCTTCGATAAAATTGACTCCAGCATAGAGATTCTTAACCAAGATCTCGTCAGCAGCGACTGCTGGAACATCGAAATCAGTGTATTTAATTACCTCGTAAGTCTCGCTGGTGCCTTCAATTAACACCACCTTTTGGGTTTGGGGAACAGTAGACATTGCTACAGTGAAGATCTATCTAAGGTGGGAATATCGCCAATAAATAACGGAAAATTTGATTTCTAATCGAATTTGTAATTGCGAAATGTGGTTCTGAGATTGTGGTAACGGTGATGGAATGTTGCAATTGGGATGGAGTTGTTGGAATTGACAACAGTTAGTAGCATGGTGAATCTGATGATGCAGGGATGAAGAAAAGTGGCGAAAATTACGGAAAATGGCGAAAGTGTGGTTCAATGTGGCAAAATATGATGTATCAGATGTGATCTATCGTTTAGAGTTACGAAGTCAGGGGAAGGAGAAGAGGGAAAAGGAGTCTGGGCAGTTGAAATGTAAGGTGGTGGAGACTTAAATGACTCGTACATAGAATTATAGTTGCAGTAGACGCAATTTGACCGCTGCTAAGAGGTTGTATAGCTCATAGGTATTTCATTGACTGTACTAAAGAATTACATAGTACCACTCAATGGGACAGTAACTCTATCTTTGACCCTTTTGCGATCAACATAGTTCTAGTGGATTACAATGACGATAATTTTCATCTTATCTTCTACCCGGCGGTGACAGAGGATAGTTACAACCGCCAGAGCTCGCTGGGCAAATAATTACTCCACAGGTTCCTGAAAACAGTCTTCGGATTTTCCACCTTCACAACTATTTATATCTCCACGGTAATTGTGAGCTCCCGCGAGATCAAGAGTGGTGCTACGATTTATAGTTGTTCCACTTCTTCCAAAACCTCTCATTCCTCAACCCCACAGCTTCAAACGCTCAAACCGTCAAACTGTCAAACCCCAAACCCCAACCTTCCATTTCTCTTTATACTCGTATTCTTCAAACATGACACAAAGTTGGCGGGCGCGAATTTCGTCCATGGATCACAAAAATTTTTTTGA
The DNA here is from genome assembly GCA_030578535.1 of Yamadazyma tumulicola. Lineage (NCBI taxonomy): Eukaryota > Fungi > Ascomycota > Pichiomycetes > Serinales > Debaryomycetaceae > Yamadazyma > Yamadazyma tumulicola. The sequence continues at coordinate 128,978 of JAJMSJ010000016.1, read as the reverse complement.
TATAAACAAGCAATCAATCCAATAGTGATGGTATGTCCAGTTGATGAAAGGCTTCAGTGTAAGAGTTATTGAGGCGACTGGGTGAGGGGATCTTATATAGACGCGGGACAACTTTCCATGACGTTTTGGCCCCCGTTTATCCTGAGATGTTACGCGTCAGATGAATTATTGTGACTTTACTAACCTCTGTAGGCAGAGAAATTATCAGAACAACAAATTGCTGAATTCAAAGAGGCATTTTCTTTATTCGATAAAGATAGCGATGGAAAGATTACCACCAAAGAATTGGGTACGGTGATGAGATCGTTGGGGCAGAATCCCAGCGAAAGCGAGTTGAATGATATGATTAACGAAGTGGACATTAATAGTGATGGGTCGATTGATTTCCCGGAATTCTTGACCATGATGGCAAGGAAAATGAAAGACACCGACTCTGAAGCCGAAATTGCCGAGGCGTTCAAGGTGTTTGACAGAAATGGTGACGGGAAGATCTCTGCTGCTGAATTAAGACATGTGTTGACTTCTATTGGGGAGAAATTGTCTGATGCTGATGTCGACCAAATGATCAGAGAAGCCGATACTAATAATGATGGTGAAATTGACATTCAAGAATTTACTAAGTTATTGTCTGCCAAATAGATTGTATAGTGGATACACGTTAATGAGGTGGTGATTACGGTAGGCTCTTGTGGATTCGGAAGGCACCTACTTAGGTACACTTTTGCCATTCAAGTATGTATACTACGATACCAATGAACGTTCTCATGTATTAAAACAGTGTGTGTACTAAGTGTTTGCATTCCTTGTCTATGTACGCTTTACTCTCACATTGTCTATTTCTAGTTGTCTCGAATGTATCTATCCGCTTAAACTTCACTTCACCTCTTCAAAGAATTGAATCTACTCATTCGTACTGACGACCTCTGCCTAAACATCTGCGAGGGCGTCGAGCTGACTCTCTTTCTTGGTTGAGTTCTTCTATCACTCAAAATATCCATGTTCTCCCCAACACTCTCATCTTCATCTCTTTCATCGAAGAAATCCTCTTGGTCGTAAGTGATTTCACTCATATCCCGGTTGATCATGTACCGCAACGCATTAAACCATACATTGTGTCTTCTTCTGTTACTACAGGTGAATTTGATCGACTTGGTTTGCGAATGAACGATGATACTCTTATGGTAGATTCCTGGGGGTAAGGGGTTATTATCTTCCACACTTTCAACGCTGACGATCGCTGCTGCTTTGGTCTTAACTTCACTAGGATTCGACATCGACGGGTTGCTTGTTGACCAGTAAAGCGTCAATGAGTAAGGATGCACCCAGAAATACCTTTCATGTCTCAGATCACCAATCGAAGTAAAGGGACCGAGTTTTCGATGATACTTCCAAACAAATTCTCCTATCACTACCTGAGCAATGGCTGGAATCATCGATTTGTCGGTCAACGACACATTGGTTGCCATTGACAAGATTCCGGTATTCATACTATCAGCAAAACTGTGGGCATTTGAATGAATCGATAAGTTTGACCTTGTCATTGGCGAGATCGACTTCATAGAGTTTCTCACTGCAAATCTAGCTACGCTGGCAATTTCGGGACTTTCTTTGAGCTCGTCTTCTACATCCGTGGGAGGGCCCAGAAGAATCTCTGATTCATGTTTGAAGCCTCTCTTCTCGGCATACACTTTGAACTCGACATCTGAGATTTTTTCAATATTGAGCGTTTCATTCCTCATCAACTTAGTGTAGTAGGATGTGGGAATTGCAGTAATCTTCAGTGGATTTGGTTCTCTCAATGCAGTCGTAGCGATGAATGCTGAACTGGGTAATATCAAATATCCCAAACTCTCTCCAAATTTTACCAACTTGTCACCGTTAGCTAAGATATCATTGTTCTGTATGAACTCGTCGTGCTGGGACTTGGAGATAGTGACCAATCCAAAATTTTTAGCCATGTTGTTTACCTGATCTCCAGTGATATTCTCGATCGAATTTGAACGAAGAGATTGGTATTCAGCTTGGTCAATCACAATCAATCCCATTTGTCTTCCCTTCATTACCATAGATTCTTTAGTCAATTCCGGCTCGCTGGACAACTCATAGATCTTGCCATCCTTTTCGTTTAATTGTTGCTTTAAGGTGATCAATTCTGTTTTGGGAATGACTTCAAGTCCTTGTTCTTCCGCATAGGTCAACAAATCTCCCTTATCCACCGACAACAACTTGATGTACTCATCCTGGTGAACAACAACCATTCCAATTCGAGAGGCTGAGTTCGCCAACTCCTCTTCATCCAACAAGAACGAGTCCTCAGCATCGACAAAATTTTCTCCACTGTATAACGACAAATCTCTGGAAGTTCTTCTACTGACTCTGATTCCATGAGCAACAGTTTGTGATGCTGATTTCTTTTCTTTCTCTAATTCCTCATTGCTTAAGATCTTGACTCCCATGGACGTCTCAACTAAATTCTTGAGAGTTTTCTGGGTATCAGAATCACCGTTGATGAGATCGTAGATGGTGCCTAGTCTGAATGTATCATATGTATCTTTTTCAACAGCAACTTTTCCTGCCTTTTCGAGTTTAAATTCAAGTGTTTCTTCAGCTTTTCTACTCAAATCGTCGAATTCAATCAAGGGAACCAATTTCATGTTTTGCCCTTTAGCACAATCTAAGAGGTACTCTAAGCTGGGGGAACTGTATTCGTCATGTGAAAGTACTTTTAACCCTTCCTCTGCCGCCTTATCGTGTATGGATTGAGCTGCAGAGTTCTGTAATTGCTGTAATTGTTCGACAGCGATGACATCCATGCCATTTTCTTTAGCTTTGCTACGAATCATCTCAACTGTTGGCATGGTGGCACTAACTATGAGATTATCATAAACTTCATTGGGGATAAGTTTGAGACTGTTTTCAGTAGCTAGAACCTCCAACGGTTTATTGAGTCGAACGTAGTCATCAGTCAGGATAAGTTTGAGCCCGTTTTCTTCAGCCAGAACCTCCAAAGGTTTATTGAGGTTCAGGAAGTCTTCACTTGTGACAAGCGTGAGTCCTTTTTCTTCAGCAAGAACTTCTATGGGCTTTGTAAGGTTCAGGAAATCCTTTTCAGAGACTAATTTATATCCCCTTTCTTCGGCGAGAACATCCAAAGATTTAGTAAGATTCAGGAAGTCATCAAAAGTAACCAAACTGTATCCTTGCTCCTCAGCTTTAACTTCTAACGGCCTGTCAAGACTGGAATGCTCTTCTACAGTAAGTAGCCTGTATCCATTTTCCTGCGCAAGAATATCCAACGACTTGCTCAACTGCTTATACTCATCATTAGTGATGATTGTGTGGGACAACAACTTTCCTTTCACTTCATCAACATCGGGATTCTCGATCTTCGACTTTAATAGTTCCAATTCTTTAGAAGACACCATTTCTTTATCTAACCTTTTAACTCTTTCTTCAAGTGGTGTGGACATCTCCTCATACTCCTCATGCGACAACAATACATGCCCAATAGACTTTGCCTGAGAAGTCAAGTGTTCCTTGCTAGGCTTCATCAATTTATCAAATTCTTCCTTCTCCACCATTACCTTGCCGGCAGCGTAAATTTCAAAGTCAACAAGAGACTGGAACCGTTCTTTGTCCACGACTACCGATCCAGCCTCTTCAGCCTTAGTTTCTAAAGACTTCGTCAACTCATCATGATCTTCAATAGGTATGATGACATGATTATGCCCGGAAACTTTGGACGAAAGATAATCTAATCCCGGCTCATCAATTCTTCTAGAAAGCTCATCAGCATGGAGCACCAACGCATTATATTCACCGGTAGGAATAACGGTGTGGTCATTCGCTTTAGCCTTAATATACTCGATGGATGGAGTCTCTAAACAGTCTTTCAATTCATTGACTTTTGCATTCATCTCGAGATACTCTTGCTTGTCCACGACCACCTTGTCTTTTCTGCTGGCTTGATCTTCTAACGATTCTTCGGCTTGTAATCGGAGACGATCAAACTCTTCAGTGGCGACTACAATGTGGCCACTAGCATCAACAAGTGATTTGATTTTGTCGAGCGAAGGCTCTGTCAACTCTCTGTATCTTGCGTTGGTGATCACTGTGTGATCAACATCTGAAGCTTTAGAAGCAATATGGGCCAAGTCAGGATTTTCTGCAGTCTTCTTCAAATGATGATAGTCTTCTGCTAGTATCGCCACTTTACCTTCATTCCTTGCTAAGTCTTCGAGTGGGGTTAATTTAAAGCTTTTCAACGCAGCCAATTCACCAGCACCAATTAATGACAAGCCAAGGACAGTAGCTTTGGTGGATAGATGGTCATGGTCGGGGGAGTTAGCCTTTTTCAAAAGTTCACGGTACTCTTGTGTGGGGACTAGGGAGATGTTTTGTTCTCTACCTAAATCTTCAATAGATTTATTAGCTTTCGCTTTAAGGGCTTGAAGCTCATCATGGGGAACAACAGCATGGTTAAAGTTGCCAGCACTACGGGTCACATCATCGAGGGATGGGGGTTGAGTCAATTCCTTGTAATTTTGGAGTGGGACTGCGATCAAATCAGCCTCTTTGGCTCTATCGTGAATAGATTTAGACATTTCTGATTGTAAAATTTGGTACTCTTTGTTGTCTAAAGCCACCATACCACACTCTTTAGCTTTGTCTTTAATGGATTTAGACAATTCTGCCTTCATGTCGTGGTACTCGTGTAAGGAGATCACCTTCAAATCTCTCTCTTGAGCTTTATTCTCAATAGATTTCGACAATTCTGACAGCATGTCTTCGTATTCTTTCGTAGGAACCAATACCATATCGAATTCTTTGGCTCTATCTTGAATAGACTTGGATAATTCGGCTTGGGTATCGTAATATTCTTTGGTAGGCTGCACCACCATTCCCAAGTCTTTCGCCTTGGATTTAACATACTCCACCGTAGGATTAAGTGCCTTTTTTAGCTCAGTCAAGGTAATCGTTTCGACAGCAGTCAATCCTATGCCTTGTCCGAGTTTCATTACATCATCTTTGGTGGGTGTCTCAGTTATTCTCTGCAATTCTTCGTATCTTTTCGATGGCAACAAAACATGGTGGAACTTCCCACTCTTCTCATTTAAATACTCCAACGATGGTTCCTCAAGTTGCGACTTTAAATCGTCGTAATCAACTCTATTCACCATGACGTATCCCAATCTACTCCCGTGAACCTCTATTTCATCAGCAGTAGGTTCTACTAGCCTATCGAAATCAGACTCCAGAACAATAACTGACTTGTGGTTCTTAGCCTTTAATTTCAAATAGTCCAAATCTGGAGTTTCGACGTTACTCAAGAGCTCTTTATGCTTTTCTTCAGCAATCAATACCAATCCCTGACTTTCAGCCTTTTCGTCGAGGTATGATTTTGAAGGAGACTCGATCTGGGATTTGAATCGTTCCAATTCTGAGGATTCTATCAATGTGTAGTTGATTTTGTCTGCGTGAGTTGCAAGGAACTTCTTTGTAGGAGTTGTTGCTGTTTGTTTTAACTGCTGTAACTCTTGATCTTCGACTAATGAGTATCCCAAATCACTAGACTTAGTAGTCAAGTACTTGACATCAGGTTTATCGATCATCAACTTCATTTCCCTATAATCCATGTCACTGATAACGGAGAATCCAAGCTTTTTGACATTCTCCTCTAGATATTCTATACCAGGATTATTAAATCGTTCCTTTAATCCGTTGTAGTCATCTTTGGGCACCACTACAAGACCACTGCTTTCAGCCTTTTCCTCTAGATGTTCTCTAGTTGGAGAAGAGATGATTGACGATAGTTTCTCGTATTCACTAACTGGTACCACAGTGCAATTGTGATTGGAGGCATGAGTTTTCAAGAAGGTCAAGCTAGGTTTCTTTAATTTATCTACCATAGCTTGGTGCTCTTGTTTTGACACTAGTACATGGCCGTGTGACTCAGCATGGCTCCTGATATGGTCCAAGTCAGGAGTTTCCGCCTTAGTAGTCAACGATTTTAATGCTCCTACTCCCAACAACGAGAGTCCTAGAGCCTTAGCATGAATGGAAAGAAACTCTTTACTTGGAGCTGAGACTTGGTTTTTTAGACTACTCAATTCATTTGCATCAACAGTTACCAACCCTAACGCTTTGGCTTTGGTTGATAAGTAGCCGGCATCGGGATTCGACAACTGATGACTCAAATCAGATAATTCCTTGTTGCTGATGAGAGTTAAACCTAAAACACTACATTTCTCAGTCAAGTAGTCTTTAGTAGGATTTTCCACGCTATCAACCAATCTGTCGTACTTGTGCCGGGGTAATGCAATCATATCAAGGTCTTTGGCTTTGCTTACGAGCTTTTCTGGCGTGATATTTGCTTCCGATAACAAATTCTTGTGTGTTTCGACATCGAGTAATACTAAACCCTGGCTCTTGGATTTGAGCTCGAGATCTTCTCTCGTGGGGTTCAACAACTTCTCATGGTCTGACTTAGGTATTAAATTATGGTGATGGTTTGACGCATGAGACTTGATCGAATCAAGGGATGGCTCCTTAAGTGTTTTAAAATCTTCTTCACTAACTGTTACCAACCCAAGAGTCTTTGCTTTGGACGTGATGTGGGACTCGGTGGGTGTATGCGCTAATTCAGTCAATTGTTCAAAGTCCTTTTTGTCAATAACAACGGCGCTGTGTGTTTTTGCCTTATGTTTGACATGTTCTAATGAAGGTTGATTGACAGTTTCGTTAAGTTCATCCAATTTTGACTTCTCTACGACAGCAAATCCTTTATCTTGAGCAAAGGACCTCATCTTATCGATTGAAGGGTTTTGTAAAGCTGTAAGTTCGTTGTTGCTTATGATTTTGTATCCCAAGTTCTCTGCTTTTACCTTGATGTGGGCTAAATCGGGAGTTTCAGCATCCTCTTTGAGTCGATTGAACTGATCAATAGACAAAGCAGTCAAACCTAAGCCACCAGCAACAGCAAGAACATGTTCCTTAGATGGAGCAGTAGCTTCTGACTTCAATTGTTCAAATTCAGATGTAGGTATCACTGTATGATCATTAGACTTTCCATGAAGTATGATTTGGTCTATTGAAGGAGCCTTAAGGCTAGCATATTCCTCGTTAGATATTACTGTATAATTGTGTTTCATTGCGTGGTTGGATATTTCTTTCACGGTGGGATTACTAGACAATCTAGAGAGTTCTTCGAACTCTGAGACGGGTACTACCAAGTGATTGTACACTTTTGATTTGATTGTGATATACTCAAGGGTAGGATTTTCGAGATCATCAGTGAGTGTTTTGAACTCTGCAGCAGACAATACTACATGATCTAACTGTTTAGCTTTACATGTGATGTGCTCTATAGTGGGGTCGTTAGCGTCTTTTGAAAGAACGTCAAATTCTGAAACTGGCAAGACTACATGATCTAACAGTTTAGCTTTCGAAGCGATGTGTTCAATAGGTGGCGTTCTGGCTAACTTACAAATGTCTTCATATTCTAACGCTGGAACCACTACATGTTCTAATTGCTTACTCTTCAGTCTGATATGCTCTATAGTCGGATCATAAGCTGCTTTGGAAACTTTATCGAAATCTTCAATTGAAACCACGACGTGATTCAACGATTTAATCTTCAGTTTGATATGATCAATGGTGGGTTCATGGGCATTTCTTGATATCTCCTCATATTCCTCTTTGGGGATCACTATGTGATTTACCAGTTTGGCTTTGAACTTGATGTGATCAATAGTTGGCTCGTTAGCTGATTTTAAAACTTTGTCATACTCTTCAGCTTTCACCACTACATGGTCTAAATTCTTGGTTTTGCCCGCCAAATACTCAAGTGAGGGTGAATCGACAGTCTCTTTCAAAGTTTTGTACTCATCTTTTGTTAATGTTATCAAGCCAAATTTACCGGCCAGCTCTTTAACCTTTTCAACCGTCGGATTTTCAGCCTTCTCTGTTAATATCTTGTAAGATTCTGCGCTTGTGACCACCAAGCCAAGAGTTTCAGCTGTTGCCTTGACATGATTATAATCTGGTTCTAAAGCTAGCTTCTTCAAGTTATGATGGTCATTCTGGTTGATCAAATCCATTCCATAGGCAACGGCTTTCTCTTTCAAATGTTCAACTGTAGGTGATGCGAGTGTGTTCTGAATTGTTTCGAATTCACTCAGTTTGATAGTGATGTACCCCAACTTCTCGGCATTTGAAGACACTTCCTTTATAGTTGGATCGTTAATTTTCCTTAAAAGTTCATTGTAGTCGTGATTCTTGACTATTAAGGATCCAAAGGCAGAGACTTTGGATTGAAGATAATCTTCGGAGGGATTCATCAACTCTCCTAGCTTCTCGTTGTCGATTAGTGAGTGGCCAAAAGCGTCCGCTTTCGACTTCAAATGGTCAATATCAGGAGTATTTACAAGTTTGACTAAATTATTATGGTCTGTGGAGGGTATAACGGTGTGATCCCTCAAAGCTGCCACTTTGACGATATGGCTCAAATCTGGGTCATTACAGACTTTCAACAAATTCTCATACTCAGATTTCAAAACTAATGCATGATCAACATCAGTTGCCTTTTGTTTCAAATGCTCCAAAGAAGGAGATTCTATTATTGACGTCAAATGGTTGACTTCCTCCTTGGTTTTGAGTTCGTGAGTAGAAGGAATTTTGGATATGATGAAATCCAATGATGGATGACTCTCTAATTCAGTCAATCTTTGTAATTCAGACGCTGATACCACTGCATGGCCTTTTGAGTTAACCTTTGCCTCTAACTCTTCGATGGTTGCATCGTGAGCTGCTCTATATAGTTTGGTATAGTCGTTCGTAGGAAGGGTTACCAAGTCAAGTTTCTCCGCCTGAACCTTTAGTTGGTTAAGCGTGGGCTCATTGACAATTTTTTGAAGTTCCTGGAGTTCTTTGGTGTTTATGGTAGAGTAACCCAAAGAATTGGCTCTTGCATTTAGTTGATCGATTGATGGAGTTTGTAATTTAGTGTATTCAGCCACTGGGATAAGAGTTAGGTTGTGGGTTAATGCTTTTGAACGTAAGTGATCCATCGATGGTTTGTTGGCTAACTCACTTAACTCATTAAGCTTATCGTCGGCGATCAAAGTATGATGATGAGAAGCAGCTTCAACAGCCAATTGTTGCAAGCTGGGGTACAATAGTCTCTCGTGTTCGTCAGTTTTAATGATAGCCATATCTAAATCCTTCGCCTTAGAAGCTAAGTGATCTAATGAGGGAGAATTAGCGTTTTTGCTTAACTGATCATAAAATGATGATGATGAAACAATTAAACCCAAATGGTTAGCTTGAGATTTAAGATACTCGACTGATGGTTTATCATGTTCAACTTCAATCTTGGTTAGATGTTGGAACTTATCGTTCGATATTGCTACCAAATTTTTACGTTTACAGCTTTCGAGAAGATAATCTTCTGAAGGGTTCTCAATTTGGTTGTGTAACTTTTCGAGCTCTGGAATCTGTAAGGTTTTGTAGCCCAATCTACTTGATGCTTCATTGATATAATCAATCGAGGGAGATTCAAATGATTGTTTTATCTGGTTTAATGACTCAAATTCTTCAGTTTCAATGGTAACTAATCCTCTAGAGTGCAATCTTCTCTTCATCTCCGTCGTATCACTCAACTCTTCAAATTCCTTCGTAGTCAAAGGAACATATCCTTTAGACTTGGCCAAAGTTTTCAATGTTTCATCATCGATGGAGGTTATATCGTTTGACTTTAATTCCTGATACTCTTCCAAAGATACCAAAACCATATTTTTCTCTCTAGCATAATCCTCTAGTTGTTTCTGGGTGTCAATTTCCAATAACTCTTTCGACAAGATAGGCTTACCTGGATGAGGTTCATTATCCGACTCCGAATCAGATTCCATCAAATATGGAACATCGGTAACCTTTCTGGGAGACTCACCATCAGAATTGATCGTTGTGCTATTTATCATTGAGAATCTTTTGGCTTTAGGATCCAAATCATCAATGAAATCTTCCCATTTACCTTCGTCTGTAGGAAACTCCTTGGAACTTTCATTATCCAAGACAACGAACTTGGAGTTTCTTTTGGGTTTCTTAGAGGGTGAGCTTGGACTGGTAGTATCTGATTTTGGCTTTAACTCTGGCTTAGATTTGAGTTTTTTACTGGATTTAAGGAATTTGTTGGGGGATTCCTTCCCCAATTCAGCCCTGTATTTCAAGATGGTCGACCTTAATTTAGCAATGGTGGCATTAGAATGAGTCAACGACGCCTTCAACGTCTCAATCTCCAACCCGGGATTATTACTGTCGATAACAGAAACTTCATGAGGGTTGCTGTCCACCATTAAGCTCTCAAAGTCAATTTCATCGTCGTCATCGTCGCTCATCTTTGTCGGTATCAAGTTCAAATGGTCCCCTATTTGTGGCTCTAACTCCTGGGTATAGGTGACATTGACGCCATTGATTTTTTCTGTCAATTGGTCATTTTCGTCATTCAACTCTTGTATTCTTTCATTCAATTGACTCAATTCCTTATTGTGACTGGATTTCAACTTTTCCGTGGCAGCGAAATAGTTGTTATACTTTATTTGTAGATCTTCATTCATTCTTTGGTAACTATTCAACTTCACTTCCTGGTCCTTAGCTAGATTAGCCAATTTGTTCTTCGCCGTGGCGATTTCCTGAATCTTGTCGTTCAAACTGACAATTTTCGACTGCAATTCCCAGTTTTGGTCCTTTAGGTCGCTTTCATTACTCACCTGGACATCTCGTCTGCTCTGGAGCATTTGTACTTGTTGTTTAAACGATTCAATCTCGTCGTTACAGGTATTGATTCGAGATTTCAACTTCTTGTTTTCGCCTGTCAACCGTCTACATTCCGACACTAGGTTCTGACTTAAGCCAACAACATAGTTCATATCGTTCCCTTTCGCCTCCGGGCCCATTGAAGGCGTTGGGGAGGTAATCAAGCTGGACTCATTCGAGGGCTTTGCATGGGCCAAACTGGGTTTTTTCTTGGGAGACTTCGACGACTTCGAACCTATGCTGAACAACCGGTTCTGGATATCGGACAATTGGTCTCTGATATCGCTACTGCCGGAGTTCTGTTTATCGTCTTGTCCCATGAGTATGATTCTCGTGTAAATTTTTTAACCGCGTTGTTTGGGAATGTTTCATTCTTGATTATTGAACTGGTGATTTGTCAAGGGAAGTCGGGTAGAGGGTTGGAGAGAGGGGGGGATGGGGGTTTACTTAGAAGCGGAGGGAGTTGGAATTGGTGGTACGTAAAAGTGGGCGGTTAATTTTGGGGGTGTTGACTTTGAGGCGAGTCTCGATTTATGGAGTGATTCTAAAACCTCTAAGAGCTTTAACGGTAATGTGTAGTTTAATTAATGTTTAGAGTGGATTAAGGAGTTTAGTGTTTTTCTATTGGGACTGGTTTATTGTCGTTAGGTGTTTACTATTTTTCTATTTGGACTACTTCTTTACTGTTCTGGGTTCAACCTCGTATTGTCCTTTTCGATGAAACTATGGTACTAAACTGGTGATGTTTCTGAATGTTAGTGCATAGTTTAAATCTTAAAGTGTTTAGAGTTGATTAAGGTGTTTACTGGTGATCTACTCATTTGTTCTCGTGGGTTACCTTTTTGTCGTTCTGTGTTTACTGTTATATTCTTTTCAATTCGACATCGAGACTAAACTGGTTATGTCTCTGAATAATTCCTATAACCTCATAGTTGTATAGCTTATTTCGACTCTACTTCACCAATTGAAAAGATTATTGGTTCTATTTACAGCGAGAACCAATAATTGTCACTGTACCCACTCTGAAGAATTTCTGACTCTTAGGAGCCACTGAATCTCCTTTTCCTCCTCATCTCCATTATTACGTCCTTCCGTAAATCGATCTCTCGCGACTGGTTAATTATGAAACCTGTGGTGACTGGAGCTACACAATATCAGCAAACGGGGGAGTTAGCTCAACGAAGAACCCAACGCAGAGACCATACTCCAGCCGATGTCGATACTGATACTGAATTAGAGCAAATCATCACCAAAACTTCCAGTTTGAAGCTCAACGACAACGCTGAGTTACGCCAGCTATTTATCCAATATATCAATCCTTTGATCTTGACGGCAGTGTCTGCCTTCGTAAGACTATACAAGATTGACGCAGCGAGGTCTGTTGTATGGGATGAAGCCCATTTTGGGAAGTTTGGCTCGTATTACTTGAAACACGAGTTTTACTTTGATGTCCACCCCCCGTTGGGCAAGTTGTTAGTGGCGTTCTCGGGGTGGCTAGCGGGCTACAAAGGTCAATTCAAGTTTGCTAGTAGTGCAGTTTATAATGATGATGTCAACTATGTGGTTATGAGAGCTTTTAACTGTATGTTTGGCATCCTATGTACTCCTTTGGCTTATAAAACCGCTGTAGCCATGGGATACAGTCAATTTACAGTGTGGTTCATCAGCTTGCAAGTGGTATTTGAAATGATTTCTTTGACGTTGTCCAAGTTCATCTTATTGGATTCAATGTTGTTGTTTTTCACAGTTTTGTGTTTTTATTGTCTTATTAATATTCATAACTTGAGGCTAAAACAAGAGATTTTGTCGGTTTCGGGGATAAAATGGTTGGCATTGACTGGTTTCTCCATTGGCTGTGTGTGTTCAGTCAAATGGGTGGGTATGTTTGTTACTGCGTTGATAGGATTGTATACGGTTTATGATTTATTGATCAAAACCTATCAGTTAAGAAGTAAACGCTTCCCCATGGAGATTCCCACATACTTGGGACATTGGGTAATTCGCATCATTACCTTGATTGTCATTCCCTTCGTAATCTATGTGACCTGCTTTAAGATCCATTTTGGGGTGTTAACAAACTCTGGTACTGGAGACGGGTCAATCTCATCATTGTTTCAAGCGTCGTTGAATGGCACAAAAATTAAGTATGGTCCGAGATCTGTGGGCTATGGTTCGCTCGTGACATTGAGATCTCAAGGATTATCTCCCAATTTGTTGCATTCCCACCCCCACAGTTATCCTGAAGGGTCTCAGCAGCAGCAAATAACCACTTACGGGTTTAAAGATTCCAATAATGAATTCTCCATCGAGTTCGATTTCGAAACTGGTTTAAAAAATCACTTCGCTACTCTAGAGCCCGATAATCGAACAACGGTGGAATATACTAAATTGGTTAAAACTGGCGATACTATCAGACTAGTTCACAACAACCGCAATTGTTTATTACATTCTCATCAAATCCCATCATATATATCGTCCTCGCACTACGAGGTATCGTGTTATGCCAACTTGGAGAAAGGCGACGCAAAGGATGATTGGGTTATTGAAGTTCAGAGCCACGAGAAATCTCCCTCCTCCGTATTCGCTGATGAAGCCGATGATGAAATCCATCCTATTCTGACAAACTTTCGATTGAGACACAGGGTCTTAGGGTGTTATTTGGCTACTACCGGTAAATCCTATCCCGCATGGGGTTTCCAACAGGGAGAAGTCATCTGCAAAAAGACTTATTTTTCCAACGATAAGAGTACATGGTGGAATATTGAAGATCACGAAAATGAACATTTACCTCCTTTGGAAACGAAATATGTGCCCCCCAAGCCCCGTTTCTGGAGAGAGTTTATCTTGATAAATTATGGTATGATGGCGTCGAACAATGCCTTGGTTCCTGATCAAAACAAGTTCGATAAGTTGTCCAGTCAGTGGTGGGAATGGCCAATCTTAAAACTTGGCTTGAGAATGAATTCCTGGTCCGCAACATCTGTCAAATATTTCTTAATGGGAAATCCCTTCGTTACGTGGTTCAGTACATTCACTGTTGCCTTATCTGTCTTTTACTTCATAGTTCAGGCTTGGAGATGGCAAAGACAAAAGTTGAATTTCAGTAGTGTATTCGACCCTAGGCTAAATGACATCATTTCACAAGCAATATTACCATTTTTAGGTTGGTTATTGCATTATTTGCCATTTATAATCATGGGGAGAGTCACTTACTTACATCATTACGTACCAGCACAGTACTTCGGCATTTTTATTTCAGGTTTCATGTTAGAGACTGTAGTGCACAAGCATAGTCACTATTATGTCAACTGGGTGGTTTACATATTGGCTTATAGCTTGACGATTGGATGTTTCTGGTATTTGAAGGACTTTTCATTAGGCATGGTAGGACCATCAAAATCGTTTGCTCACTTGAGACTATTATCAAGTTGGATGGTGGTTTAGTATACATTAATACACAGACTAAAGGTTACAACACTGGCCCAGAGAAACAAGACTGGAAAAAGTGGATATAAACACTTAAGTCTCATCTAACATCCCCTAAAATCTCCAATCTTCATCAGCACTCTCAATAGCCCACGTAAACTTTTCTCTTAATGTCTTGGTGAACAACTTCTCTATAGGGACATTGAACTTCTTCGAAAACACCACGGTTAATCTAGGATCGATATAATTCATCTTCGACGTCCCTAATGACACTTCAGAATTATCTTCCTTGTCTTTCAACTGGAAGCTGGTAGTCAAATACCTATTTTCGATGGATTCAATCTGTTGTTTCAATTTTTCCACAGTGGTATTTTTCTTTAATTGGACCTTACCTGTTTTCAATTCTTCGGCAAACTCCCTCTTTAATTCGTCGGCTTTGGTCAATCGTTCCTTCAAATCCTTTTCCGTTAAAAGTGGCTTCTGTTCGATTTTCAACTTCTCGTTATCTCTAACAAACTTTTTGTTGATCTGTTCGATGGTTCTTTCTACGATTCTCTCATGGATAACCATTTCATCTTCTTTGCTGAGATCATCAATCTCTTCGTAATACTTCCTGTCCTTTGTTTTCAATGATGGCTCTAATTCCAATATGAGCCGTTTTAATCTTATTTTTGACCACAAAAGCTCTTTTAACTTATCATTAATTTTTTGGATGGAGTTTCCATGGGTTTTGGATACTGTCCTTTGATGGTTACATAATATAGCAACCGTCCTGTTGGCAGCGTTGAATCTAACCACCTTTTCGGCTACTGTTCCTTCATTCTTAATCAAGTCTAATTGGTCTTGCATGGTCTTCGAGGCGTTGTAAGTACGAAACACTTTGGCAGTTAATCCTTTCATATAATATTGGAACTTCTTATTTAACAACGAAGGATTAATTCTATCGAACAAGTCGTCGCCTGGTTGCTTTGGGGGTTTCTTAAAGATTTTTAGGTTTTTGAATACTTGTTTATCCACTTCAACTTCTTGGTAGAACCTGATGGAATCCTTACCCAAGAAATCGAAAATTACCTTATTGGGAGGGGTCAACGTAATATGTTCATACCGTAACGAACAGCATCCTACGGTATCAGCCTCATCATCACCCTTTTCGCCTCCAGCTCTCAAAGCAAAAATATCAATCAAATACGTCGCCGTTGCCATTTGCCTGTCTTGCATCAAATCTGATTTCAACAACTTTGTATAATCGTTTCTGATCTCATTGATGTGGTACTTCAATTGTCTAGCTGTTTCAAACTTTTTAAAGTCGGACAATCCTTTAATTGAAGAATTGTTAGCGAACCTAACATATTTGAATGAATCGGCGATATTTTCCCTCCACATGGCCAACCAAGTAACCGTATTGTCATGTCTAACATCTCCCCAATTATGGCCCTCTGGTGGGGAGGGAATTGGAACACCTTCACTCAAATTCAAAGTGACATCTTCTGGATATACTCTTCTCTTTAATTTTCCAGTTTTGGGGTGAGCTCCTCTGCCTCTGAATAACCCAGGAGGTTCAATTCTGAAGTTCCCAACTTTCTCTTTTCGCCCGTTCAAAAGACAGGTTCTGTAAGGCTCTTCCAGCTTGTCCTTCTCTAGCTTCAACTGTTTCTTTTCATCTTTTGACATGTTTTTCTTTTCGTCTTTTTGACTTTCAAAGAAAGCATGCATCTTGGTAAAGTCACATTTATTGAATTCAGCGATGGTGACATTACTACCGTTTGTTTCGTCGATAACTTTCAAGAAATCATCAAAGAAATTCTTCTGGAACACAGGATTTTTACCATGATCAGTTTCAATCAATGCAGCAAAAAACCCGGCGACTTCTTCTGCTTCTGGTGACAACGATACTGGTTTACCATCATAATACATTTTAACATGAGAAGGTAGAGGCTCGTATTCAGGGGGGAACATCACCCCGTTATGTTCCAAACTTTCCCACTTGATTTCCCCGTCCAAATCTCCTTGCTGCTCCCACCATTTATATCCTTCGTCATCGTCGAGGGCTTCTGTATCTTCGTCGTTGACACCATTACCATTGCTGGTGGGTTTCGAACTGGTCTTAAGTGATCCAGAGTCGTTTGTTTTTGCGGGTTTTTCTTTCTTGGGCTTCTTTTCCTTTTTTACATCTTTCCTCTTCGTATCCTTGGGTTTCTTAGGGTTTCTACCGTTGGAATGTTCCTCTTCCAACTTTACCTTTTTGGATATCTGAGAAAGAGGGACGTCTTCGTTTTCGTCATCGGTGATGATTCTTTTGGTTCTTTGTTTGATGGGAATGTCATCGTCAGAATCCATGGTTCGGGCGGATATAGCCTAGCAATAGATCTAAAGTAGTCTAGACAGATAATACAGAACACTTAGGTGTTGTGAAATTTTTCAGTGTGCGAATCAAAAACTCCATCATAAAAAAATTTCAACGCGTCGAGTTCAAAAGGGTTTGAAAAATGGAGAATATGGATGGATGTAAGGGATTGTAGGAGGTACTGTAGCGATACCGCATATGCCGGAGTCGATGTATCAGGTGCAATTTTTGAAATTGTAGCAATATAAGGACTTTCAGCCGGACCAAATTGACTACTCTCTTATCTTGTAAGTGTTCCTGTTCTGCTGTAGAGTCTTTATAGATGGTGTAAATGCTAGACATTTCCTTTATCGGTGCCACCAGTACATACTACCATGTCAGTTACAACCGCACACTCCATCTCCGCTTGCTTTTTGGTTGCAGCCACTCCGTAATAATAAACGGCCAACTCAAACTAAACTATAAATTAACCCCCCAATACAGGAACATTCATTGCTAGAATTTTCTTATGGGTGGGGGGTTTTTAACTGTACCAGACGGTACTGAAATATACTACAAGGATTGGGGCCATGGAGACCCCATTGTTTTCAGTCATGGATGGCCATTGACGTCAGAAGCCTTTGAGGACCAAATGTTCTATTTAGCTCTGAAAGGGTTCAGAGTGATTGGTCACGATCGTAGAGGTCATGGCAGATCGTCCCAGCCATGGGAAGGTCACAATTTAGACCAATATGCCGACGATTTGTCAGAATTGGTGAATCACTTACAGTTGAAAAATGTAGTTCATGTGGGCCATTCTACTGGAGGAGGTGAAGTTGTCAGATACGCCCGTCGCCATGGAACTGGGAACATCAGAAAGATCGTTTTGATTGGAGCTATTCCACCGATTATGGTCAAGAGCGATTTCTACCCCGATGGCTTGCCCATTGAGGTGTTTGACTCTATTAGGTCAAATGTGTTACACAATCGGTCGTCATTTTTCAAACAAGTGGCCATTAGTTTTTATGGATTTGATGAGAAGAACTTGACTAAGGAAAATCAAGGAATAATTGACTCGTTCTGGGCTCAGGGAATGCAAGGGTCCCTCAAAGGGCTTTACGATTGCATTGAAGCGTTCTCGGAAACTGATCAGAGAGAAGATTTGAAGAACATCGATCTGGATACTTTGGTGATATACGGAGACAAAGATCAGATTGTTCCACCGATATCAAGTGAATCGGCACTTAAACTATTGCCGAATGCCTCCAAGAAGGTGTATCTTGGGGGTTCCCATGGTCTTTGTACCACTCATAAGGATGAAATTAGTAAAGACATATATGAGTTTATTGGGCAAGGTGACTAGTAAGCTGTAATCTGTAGGTTTATGGCAACCAAGGAAAAATATAACGAAATTTTGAATGTACTTGTTGTGATGGAATTTGATGAGATGATGACGATATCTCTATTTAGCTATTGAATCCTAAAGCTCTAATCTACATTTCAGCATCAGAGAATGAGGGAAAGTATGGGCTGGGTAATTGTAGGAATTTCAAACTAGAAACTGTTTCTTAAGCAATTGCTGCTGGTATGAAAAGCACAGGAGCAGAGAGTCAACACAAGAGACATGTATGATTTTCATGCTTGAAGGCAACTATACTACAGCCGTCAATCGTCTCTTGAAAGCTATGGGATATCAAGTGTCAACTTGGAGCTCTGGGTATACTTTCTAAAGGGTACGGCTTAAAGAACATGTTTATGGAGTTTGATCTAAGGAGAATCTTGTAGATAAGCAAATCATTTTTAGCTGTTCTCCTGGGATTTGACTGTTGCTCTAAGCTGCTCAAAATGTGCTGGTAAGGGCTGAAGGCAACACAATTGGTAGAAGACAACACACTTGGTAGAAGACAATTAGCGCATTGCAGAAACGGTCAACATAAATCCTATCGAAATGTCTTGGTAGTAGCTCGTCACTAGTAGACAGAGATATCTTCAAAACAGATTCGGTATGGAAAGTTTCAACCTACGTTTGTAGTCTACGGATCACTACATTTGTAGTCTACAGATCACTACATTTGTTGTCTACAGATCACTACATTTGTTCTCACAGATTGGTAACTATCCTGAAACACTAAATGTATCCTCAACCCAAAAACCAATAATCACCTTTTCGTTATTTTTAACTCTCAAACCTTACCGTAATGAGATCCTTACCCTAAGTCCCTAATACTCCAGCCCTTGGCCATCGATTATAAAATTCCCTCTTTGGGATTAGTCCCAAATACCCTCAATGTTTTTCTCGCATTCAAATTAAGTACTGCCATAAACAGCATTATGTGTTATTATTTATCCCAATTGATACAATAGATAAATACCGATGGATGGATTCAGTAACGATAACATCGGTGCCCTCTCACCATGTTATATCTTGCCACTAATCTGGTAATGAAATTGCCCTCAGTTAGTTAGCGATTTGGAAAATTTATTTCAAATAAAATCTTCCCATCCCACCATCAAATTCTTCATTTACTTTTGTTACATTGAGTAAATATTTCCTTTGACCTGGACTGCTTCCCTTGTTGCCTTTCCCCTGTATCACCACTGTTGTATTTCAGAGTGTTGGCAGTGTTACGCAAAGTCAATATCGGTTTCTACTTTAGATAGTTTTTGGTGATAGAGTTTGGATATTTTCGGTTTGAGATCCACAAATTAGTTTTTGATCTGTGGTAGTTTGATTTGTTTTATACTTTCACTTCATTTGTAGTTCGTTGGTAACTACTTACATCGATTGTTATAGAGGTTATAGTTGCAAAATGTCGGTTCGTACTCAGCCTTTACAACCATTAAACAATGGCCAGATCAATTCTAGGTCAAACAACATTACCCCCATTAAATTAAAAAAATCAAAGGATATCTACGAGGTTCCTTCCAGTCATCAACCCCAGTTGCAACCGCAATTCCAGCAACAGGTTCAAAAGAAGAAAAAGAAGGAAAAGTTGTCGGCATTATGTAAAACTCCTCCGTCAGTGGTTAGAACTAGAAATGGTAGAGATTATAAAAGAGGGTTGTTTTTGGGGGAGGGAGGGTTCGCCCGTTGTTTCCAAATGAAAGATTCTAATGGACAGATATATGCCGCTAAAACCGTGGCCAAAGCATCGATTAAAAACGAAAAGACCAAAACCAAGTTATTATCGGAAATCAAAATTCACAAATCTTTGAATCATCCCAACATCGTCAATTTTGTCGATTGTTTTGAAGATGATATTAACGTCTATATCTTGTTAGAAATCTGTCCCAATCAGTCATTGATGGAATTGTTGAAAACCAGAAAACGATTATCTGAACCCGAAGTTAGATTGTTCATGGTACAGATTGTCGGCGCTGTGAAATATTTACATTCCCGGAGAGTGATTCACAGAGATTTAAAATTGGGTAATATCTTCTTTGATCCTCAAATGAACTTGAAGATTGGTGACTTTGGTTTAGCTTCAATCTTACCTTCCAGCGATTCAAGGAAATACACCATTTGTGGTACTCCTAATTACATTGCTCCCGAAGTATTGGGGGGGAAAAACAATGGCGGTCATTCATTTGAAGTAGACATTTGGGCTATTGGTATTATGATGTATGCATTATTGGTTGGGAAACCTCCATTCCAAAGTAAAGATGTTCAAATAATTTACGAAAGAATCAAAAAATCTGACTACAATTTCCCTAGTGACAAGCCAATCAGTAATGAAGCCAAGGTTTTGATTGGAGATTTGTTAGACTTGAACCCCATCAAAAGACCATCAATCAATGAGATTTTGAACTATAATTGGTTTAAAGGTTCGTTCCCCGAAAGAACCTATGAGACTTCCTTAACCAAGTTACCTGAGGGTTTAGATATCATTTCAAAGGGCCAGTCAGCCATAAACTTCAATTTGACTAAAGCTGGCGCCGGGATTTATACCCCCAAGACCAAAAATCCTGTTGAAATTTTGAAAACCGATTTGCAAAGTGAATCTAAAACCGTGTTACCCAAATCGTTATCGCCAAATGATACGAAACTCAAATACAAAGAAGTTGATGTCAATCAATTATACTCTTCAAAGAAGAAAATCCAGTTTAATTCCAATTTTCAAAACTCCATTATAACATTAAATGGTGCTATTATGAAAACTTATTCCAATATCCATTATTTGGAGAATTTAATACTTCACAAGACTGAGTCTACCGGTGATATAACTGAATATGAGGTGCCCAATTGTGAAAACCCCACGTTGATTAGTAAATGGGTCGATTACAGTAACAAATATGGCTTCAGTTATCAATTGAACAATGACGATATCGGCGTGTTGTTCAATGATAACAACACTATATTGAAGTTGACTAACAACGAAAAATTCCTAGAATTATCATTGATTGAAAGTGAAGGTTGGACTTGCATTGAAAATTCAATCGTCAACTATCCTAACAAGTATAAAAGACAATTAGAAATTGTTGATTTTTTTGCCAAATATATGAATAGCAATTTATCCAAGGTTAGTGATGTACAACAAAGGAAAGAAGTTGTGTTTTTAAGACGCTATACAAGAACCAGTGAGTTTATAATGTTTGAAATGACCAATGGTAATTTCCAATTCAACTTTAAAGATCATCACAAAATTGTTATTTCTAAAAATGGTTTAGCTATAACTCATATTTCCCCTAATAGAATAACCCAGACTCATGCCTTAATGTTAATTTTAAAGAACGGAAACTTTCCTTCGGGCATGTTGCCTGACTGTTTAGAAAAGATTTCAATCATAAAAGAAGCCATTAAAGAGAAAGCATTTATGTAATATATAATCATACTTCTTCTGGCTCTTGAGATTTTGTCTAGTATATCTTACTACTATAGTTTGTTCTTTTGTTCTTTCCTGCTGCTTTCTTCTCGTTGGTGGTAGAGCGTTCTTAAATCGATCTCTCTACATTTGAGTTATTTCCGTGAAATTTACAAAATCTGAAAATACCTAGACTAATAAAGACTTGTAAAAGAGCAATATTACAATTTTCATTACTATAATACATATTGTCATAACCACTGACAGTTATCAGTAAATTAAGAAGTATCTCCATGATTACAGATTCTCAACCAAATCTGCAGCACATTTCCCCATGCTAAAGTGCCTTGATATGAGTTTTCTTTTCTACTTAATCTCTACTTATCAAAAGATTCAAAATGACCATCTCCTGGTTTCAAACATTCTGCGAATATCACCAATCTATTCATTTATCAAAGACTTCAAGTTCCATTCTTCCTTGAATTTAGACTTGATTTGCTCAAACTCGTTCAACAACCCCTGACAAGCATTACTCAACGCCTCCTTAGGCGTATAATCCTCCTCAGTTTGAATTCTCAAGATGAAATTGGCAAACAAAGGATGCTCCACTTTGTAAGCAGCGAACAATACTCGTTCATCTTTAAGCAATTGAGCTCGCAATAAATTGGCCAAAGTATGATCTTCTCGTTCGATTTTGATTAATGCTGCATTGGGAACCTTCGTATCTGGAGTGATTTTGATTTTGTCCACACCATCTGGTAATATAAAGAGTTCGAATCTATCAGGAGCATTCATGGTGGTCTTGAAAGTTTTCACTTTTGCAGTTGTGCGCGGGAAAATAACTTCCGCAGCAGTACACCAACGATACCCGGACATTATAGAAATTACCCGGCACGAAAATGTCGTTCCGACACTGGTAGCTTGACACCTGGGAGAAATGTCGCGACGACGGATAGTTTTTGTGATGATAATCTCACAGTTCTCACATTACCAGTTTTTGAACAAGGAATATCGGAGTTGAAATCGGGTATTTTTGATTGAAGATTTGATATTTGTGCGCCTGTCGGTCATATATCCTATCTTTACCGTATTGTGATCATCCCACTCCATTTTTTCAGCAGTAAAATCGTCAATTCACCGATTTACCTCGCGTGGAAAATATTTCATTTCCGGTGATAACGTTTTACCATCGTCCCAATTCACGTCGTTGTAAATGTCAAATTCCGAACACTGGGGAAACCAGAACCGACCATTGGGCCAGAACTTTAGGTATGTATTTTCGAAATCCCCGGGATTTTGTCGTGTTCGATGGTTTTATTGCCGAGTTCATGGCAAACACCGTGGTGAATCGAGGTTACAAAGGGTCATTTGTAGTCTTTTGGCTTCGCTGCTTGGTTACTAACAACATATAGTGGTCGTCAGAATCCCCCGGTGTTACCACCTCCTGCTACGTTGGAAACAGGTATGTATTGTGGTTTTTACTCCCGGTTTACCGTTTACCTGGGGTTTTGGTGAGCGTTGTCGGTCCAATATCGGGCACACCTTGGACAGAGATTTTAATGGGGACGAATATTTTTTCATTGCAATATTTGGCCCTGAAGAAGAAGATGTCTCGTATAGAAGGCGATGTCTCGTATACAGCATATATTGGGCAGCAACGGTCACGGTAAGAGAAAATACTAACGAATTTTAGGCGGTCAGACCTTCTACCCTTTACCAAGCATATCAAGTTTGAGTGGTAACCACCAGACACACAATTTTAATATTCCGGGGATAAACACCAATGACGATAGGTCTGCGGTTGCCGGTGGCCGATTAGAGTCTCATCACCACGGACAGAGCCAAGGGCAGCCACCACCACAAAGCCAAGGACAAACGCAGCCCCAGAGCCAACCGCAGTCCCAGTCACAACGTCAATCTCCTATTCCTGAACATCTGACTATTGCTCAAAGTCATTCTGCCCCTGCTAATGTAGCGGCGCCCCAATATGCCTCCGGAAGTACCCCCAATCCCCCTCCACCTGGAGGTCAGTCGGTTCTTCAGGGTGTTTCTGCCCCCCAGCCTTCTGTCGGCGGTCTTCCCGGGCAACCAGCAGGAGCCGGACAACTGGGGATGTCTCAATATCCCATGGGTCTCAACCAGAACGTCCCCAATAGGTCGACCACTTCCCAAGTCTATCGCCCGTTGAATGTCAAGGACGCCTTATCCTATTTGGACCAGGTGAAGATTCAGTTTTACAACCAAGCCGATGTTTATAACAACTTTTTGGATATCATGAAAGACTTTAAGTCGCAAACCATCGACACTCCTGGTGTTATTGACCGAGTTTCGAATCTCTTCAAGGGCCATCCTAACTTGATTCAGGGGTTCAACACTTTCCTCCCTCCAGGATACAGAATCGAGTGTTCGTTGGATCAATCCAATAACAGTACTATCAAAGTCCACACTCCGGCAGGAACCACTACAGTTAAATCTGGAATGAACTATAGTGACAGTTGGAATGAACAGCAGGCACAGTATGAGCAACAGCAGCAGTTACTGCAACTCTCCAATCCACCATCTGCCGGTCAGGGCCAGCCTGAGGGAAATAGCGACCAAATGAATCACGCCATAACCTACGTGAACAAGATCAAAACCCGATTTGCCAACCAGCCTGACATTTACAAGCAGTTTTTGGAGATTCTACAAACGTATCAACGAGAACAGAAACCAATTGGGGAAGTTTATGAACAGGTTACGTTGTTGTTTGCCAATTCTCCTGATCTTTTAGATGATTTCAAGCAATTTCTTCCTGACACTACGGGATCCACTACCAATGGATCTATTAGCACCACAACCACCGCTGGTAATACCGAGGGAACTGGTACATTTTCCCAATTACCTCCTGTAGGTAGTTTCCAGCAGCAGAATGCCGGTGGAGTGGTGAATGGCTACGATATGGGCAATCAAATGTCCGACGTTCAAGATTGGAACAATCAACATCTACAAATGCACAAGTATCCCGGGTACGATTATAACAGGAAGATTGGTGAAGGTTATAACTACGAGAATAACTACAACAATGAAGCCCAGTACTCCTCCTTGAGATCGGATATCCAGCCCAAGCTCAAAAACGCCACAGTTACCAACCCTACGTTAGTTCCAGGGATTCCTGAGCCCGTTCCAAGCTCCAGTATTGGTAAAACGTCGTCAGTACTGGAAGAAATCAACTTTTTCGAAAAAGTCAAACGGGCAATTGGCAATAAGCAGACCTATAATGATTTCTTGAAGATATTGAACTTGTACACTCAAGAGATTATAGACAAAACTACGGTTGTTGAGCGAGTGGAATCGTTTCTCGGAGAACAGAATCAAGATTTAATCAACTGGTTCAAGATGTTTATTGGACACGAAGAGAAGCCATTGCACATTGAAGATATCCAATTCAAGAAGCACCAATTGGAATTGTCTTTGTGTAAAGCTCACGGGCCATCTTATAGAGAATTGCCCAAATCAGAGACTTATATGCCCTGTTCGGGAAGAGATGAAATGTGCTGGGAAGTGTTGAATGATGAATGGGTTGGCCATCCTACCTGGGCATCGGAAGATTCCGGATTCATTGCTCATAGAAAGAACCAGTACGAAGAGATTCTTTTCCGAATCGAAGAAGAACGGCTAGAATATGATTACAACATGGAAGCTAATTTAAGAACAATCCAAACCTTGGAGACCATTGCCAATAGAATCGCCAATATGACCCCTGAACAAAAAGCTAATTTCAAGTTACCTCCTGGTTTAGGTCATACTTCAGTTACGATCTATAAGAAGGTCATTAGGAAGATTTATGACAAAGATAAGGGGTTTGAAGTGATTGATGCGTTGCATGAAAATCCAGCAATTGCTGTACCCATTGTATTGAAGAGATTGAAGCAAAAGGACGAAGAATGGAGAAGGGCACAACGAGAATGGAACAAAGTTTGGAGAGAAATGGAGCAAAAGGTGTTTTATAAGTCGTTAGACCATTTGGGATTGACGTTCAAACAAAGTGACAAGAAACTTTTAACGGCGAAGCAATTGGTTAGTGAAATTAGTACTGTCAAGATCGAACAGCACAACAAGAGATTGTATCCTTTGACACCTAAACCTCAAGAACAGTTGAATTATAAGTTCAATGATTTCGATATTTTATACGATATCTTGAAGTTGAGCGAAGTTTTTATCAACAAAACTTCAAATTATTCTTCTAACGATCGGGAAAAGTTAACCCAGTTCTTCAAATATTTCATCTCGTTATTTTTCGGGAAACAGATTGAAGAAGTCGAAGAACAATTGGCAGGGAAAAACTTCCAGCAGAAAAATGCAGAAAATGGCGTTAAATCAGTCTCCGGTGAGACTGAAGTGTCCTCCAATGGTTCCGAAACAAACGAAGGATTAAACGGATCCGATGATTCATCCGTCACGTCCTCGTTGTCCAAAAAACGTCCTAGAGAAGACGATTTATTACGCAACGTCCTCAAAAAGCAAACCAAGTCAAAGCCCGAGGAAGCCTCCAGTAGTGAATCGGAAGAACAAGATCTCAGGAACGAGCTTGAAAAGTCCAGCGAGTTGTGGATCACTACTACTGGGAGAAAGTTTTCGTTGAAGGACAACGAGACTTCCTTAGATAAACGGGATATCTACAATTTCTTCTGCAATACCACCATATATGTGTTTTTCCGCCATTTGAGAACCTTATATGAAAGACTAGAAGAAGTTAAAGCTATGAATGAACAAGCAGCCAAAGAAATCAGTTCAAGAACTTATCCTCAATTTGCCAAAGATTTGAATCTTATGAGCCGTCAACTCAAAGACTTGAATGTTGAGATCACGGGTGATTCCGACTGCTACTTGCAGGTGTTGTCGTTGAGTGAACGTTTGATTGAAGGGGAATTGGAGCATCAGTGGTTTGAGGAATCTATTCGCCAAGCTTACAGAAATAAGGCATATAAGGTTTATACAATTGACAAAGTGGTCAGTGCAATGGTAAAGCATATGCACACCATGATTACGGATTCGAAGACTTCAGAAATGATGTTGTTGTTTGAAAACGACCGAAATACTCCAATTTCAACTGCAAAAGATCAAATTTTGTATCGAATGAATGTCCGTAGCTTGATGTCCAACGACGAAAATATGTTCAAGATTGTATTCAAACAGAAAGACAACGTGGTTAATATCCAGTTTGTCAGCTTGGACGATTTGACATTGAATGAGCACAAAACGGCAGAGGAACACTACAATTATTATGTGACAAGTTATGTGATGTCTCATCCTACTGAGGGAATTCCTGCGTCTAAAATCAACATGCCGTTTTCCAAAGACTTCATCGAACAAGTGGATGAAGATCAATGTAATGGGTATGTTGACTCCAACCTAAAGGTGTCAATTTGTGAGAACTCATATCGATTATTCTACGAGCCTGACGGTCACGACGAGTTTACTGCTAATTCAGTGTTTGAATCTCCTGTGGAACAAAGTAAAAGGGAAGAGAAGTTGACGCAGTTGAGGAAGTTCCTTGATGACGAAGAGATTGGATGGAAAGTGACATTAAAAGAAGGAGCTTCTGCTGAAGCCTATGAGACTAAACTCCAGAAATTGTTCGATAATGGGATAAAGGAGTATAATGAGATGGTTATCGAGGAAGATACCGACGACAGTGACACTAAGGATGCAGCCAATGAGGACAAGGTGGAGGAACTGAAAGATGTAAAAGACCTCAAATCTATAAAGAGACCGCACCCTGATGTCACTATTGATGCTGATGTCACGGTGGTGCAGGACCAGAACGATACCACAATTCAGCAGGATGGTAATGATACCACTACTGAAGAGAACACCGTCAATGATCTTGTTTAGTGTCAGCTCATACAGAATACTTATTCTTTGTATTGTTAATGTATATTTTATAATAATCCTTCTTATGTTGAAAACTTCCCTTCAGCTGCTGCCCTTGCAAGTCTTTCAGTGGCTATACTATGGGCTAATCTTTCTCGCTGTTCTAGTCTTCTAGCAACAAATGGCTTTTCATCCTTTGTCAAAAGTAAGCGTAAGATAATATCTTCTGCCGAAGCTTGAGCAGCAATAGGGTCCTGTCGAGCTTCGAGTTCTTCCATCTTAGCCTTTGCTCTGGCTTTAGACGTAGCATTAGCCATGATGGTCTTATTTCTCGCTAATGTCCCTGCTCGACTCAAGCTTCTGGTTCGACCGTTCTCCAGCATTTTGTTACCACTCTCAAAGTTATTGCGATCTCGTAAAGACTTGATAAATGCTGGAGATAATCGTTCTACTTCTTGCTTCAAATAATCAATGTCTCTGTCATAATACACCGGCAAGAGCAATAACGCTTGATAGTTTTCGTTTTTGAGATCCTTAATTGGTGGCCCGTTGCCGTCATTATGAAAGAAATCAAAACAAAGAAAGTTTAGCCACGAGAAGACGGTCTCTAGCTCATTATGAGTCAATAATTTCCCAAAACCACTGATTCCAATGGAATTGGTTACATTTGCCACAGCAGATGACATTGCCGATTGCCAGCCATAATTATTGCCGTTCCCGTTAGTGATGTTTTTAACCGATAGTTTAGAACCAATCGTAGACAACTTGAACGTCTTAGCAGAAACTAATTTCGGTAGGAGTAATTCATCGGCACTTGACACTACTACTGACCACGCAGCAATCATTACCTTTAATAACAACTCCTTCGTCAAGTACTGGGCTAAAACTTGTAAGTTTGAGTTCAAGTAGTTGTACAATGGCATCATTGCTTCATCCATTTGGGCTTGAGTGGGTTTCAAATTACCACTGTTACCACAGATTGACTTTAAGTTGCTAAGTGAGAAGCACAAATGGATGAATCTTGAAAATTTCTCCACAATTAACTTAACACACCTCTCTTGAGATCGAATTAGTGCCCTGTGAGCTCTACCCATCACGAATATCGCATCAATTCGCTCGCTTTCTACAGCAACTTCGAGAAACAATCTGCCCTGTGAGTCAAGATCAAGCAAAATTTCTTGAGGGATTCCATCGTGCTTGAATCTCCTGGGATCTAATTGTAGAATAGCTCGCCCACACACTGGATGAGTGCCAATTTTTTCGTCCCACACTGTAACAGATAAGTTTAAGTTGGTATTGGGTAATAGCGTGATTTCAAACTCTTCATCCCACTCGGGGTTGGTTGTATTGTTGAGGGTTCTTGTTTTCCCAATGGTTTTTCTTATGGAAGTATCCAAAAGTGAAACATAGGGCCGTAAATTGGTTGAGGACGAGCCTGATCCTATATTCTCCCCTTTCACCATTCTTATAGAGAAGATGTGACTGGTAAAATAGTTCTGCCGATTGGGTTCAAAATTTCTCACCGTATTCAGAATCAATTCTGGATCTAGAATATCCTCCAATTGAGTCAATTGCAGCATCATTGCACTCAAATTGTTCAAAGCAACACAGGTTTCGGGTTTGAAGTTATATGGGTCTTCAGTTTCGATCCGGGAGCCAGATATCTGTATGTTGTTAACTACATTTTTCATCTCATCAAACCATCCAGCACTTTTACGTTTTTCAATCTTGTCGTCAGCGACTTCAAGTAGTTTCTTTTGTTCTTCCTCATTAAGCTCGAACATTATCTTCTCAGTGATGGAATTGGTGTACTTTAATGCTCCATCAGAGAGAGATTTCAATAAAGTGGTGTAGATTTTGGACAACTGGTAATGATTTTGCCAATGCAAATTATCCAAAATTTTCAAAAACAGTTTTATTAGCGTGAAAATATCGAGTACGGAAGTACTGTACTTTTTGGAATCATCATCAATGTCGATGGGCTGGAAGTTGTCGTTTTTTATCGCCTCGTCAACAATCTTCTGAATCTTCTCGCTACTTTCATTGACCCACTCATTCAAGCTGGAGAAGAAAAACTTTTCCAAATTGAATTTAAATTGACTGGACGTCAGATTCACTTGGTCGTAAATATCTCTGATTTCAGAAAGGGATTTATAAGCCTCTAATGCATCGCCATAAGGAATAAACTCTCCCTTTTTTCTACTATAGGACTCAATATGCTTTAGGATATTCTTAGAGTCAATAGCAAACATCGAGGTTATTACGGCAGCAACGGTGCGGGGGACATGAAGAAACCCTAATAGTGGGTTCTTGTACTTCTTCTGTAGGGAATTGATATCTTGAACAATGCTATCGGTAATTTCGAGCACATGGAGGATATTTAAGGAGTTATCCCTAGGTAAGTTCTCTAGTAGCTCAGCGTAGCGTAGTTCGGCGACCCGTAGTAATGCTTTTGATAGTTTCTTTTCCCATTTTTTAGGCAATTGGGAAGTTTTAATGGCAGGGAATAAATCATCAGACTCGACGAAATCCCCTAGAAAAGTCAACGCAGGACCGAATTTGGGCTTAGTGACTTTACTGAAAATTATCAGTAATGACTCCTTGATTGAAAACATGGTGCTATTGTAAGTCTGGGTCAAGTTGTTGATCCATTCGTCTTGGTCTTTAATCGACCACAGACGTTTATCGCTCCACGATAGCTTTCCTTGGTCTTCCAAAATCAGTCTGCAGAAGTTAAGCACCTGCTTGGAGGGATCGATCTCAACAGGAGCCAAATCTCTGGCATCATTGATGGGGTACAAATTGTCACGTAAGATTCCTGACATATGACTGGCGGTGAACACACATACAGCTTTAGTAGGGTAATCGATTCTCCAAAACCTACTACACAAGTTGGCTAGTGTTAGAGCTTGTTTTGATAGGAGCGGCTTATCTGACAACGATGACGGTTGCTTCAGCAACTCAAGACTAAGTGTTAGCAATGTCACCAAAAATGGTTTTGTTTGGGCGTTAGTGGGAAGTATATAGAAGTCCTCCCCCGCAGGTAGTCTAGGAATCAGCATAAGCTTCATCGATGCCGGTATGGGGTATTTGTTGGTCAAGTACTCACAATTGGCTCGTTCTCTCGCCTTCCATTCGATATAAGCAGTGTCATTGCCAAAAGACTTGGGGGTGAATTGACCCAAGTCTTTATCCAAGTAGAAAAGTATCTGCTTTATATCATTATGAAGTTGTTTCTCCTGGGCGCATTCTTTCAACTTAAACACGTCTTGTTGGAGTTTGGTGACGTCGATTTTGAACAATTTACACACTAGATTGGTCATTCCTTGGTCCATATCGGAGACTTTGAAGGTAGGTTTTGTGAAGCGGACATTGGCGGCGGAGGTATTTTGATGACTTGTAGCCGACGAAAGCGATGGTCTGGGATTTAACGATTCCTTATGTTCTAGCAATTTGTTAATGATCAAATCGCTATTCTTTTCCTTTTGAACGATCTGTATCAAGACCCCCACAAACTCATTGGACTGCTTAAACACTACGTTGCTGATGTCCGACGGAGGAACCGTGCCTAGCTTAGTCAATTCTTTATTTGAACAAGCGACGAATTTCATCAATAAGTATTCAGGACTGTTGTTGGTTCTTAGCTCACTCTTGACCTTGGGATCTAGCAATTCACTATAAAACCGTAGTAGCGATCTTCTGGTGTTGTCGTCCAACTTACTTCCTTGTTTTCTCATGGCAATGAAGTTCAAATGGTGTTCTAAGTTGTCGTAAACAGAAGAAGATAGTTTGGCATTAGCATCACCACCATCCAATCCGTAAATTCTCGAGCTACGGTTCTTCTTGGGGGTAGTAGATGTGGTAGTTCCATTGGAACTATCGCCATTGGGGTCTATTATCGGCGTCTTGAATCTAGCTTCATTGCAATATTCAAGTATCAAGATCTTGACTACCGCTTCATATAATTTGTTTCTATCCACTTTATCGTAAATATCGCTTTGAATTGATACGTTAGTTGAGACGAGACTGTGGGTTTTGGAGGAACTCAATGAATCGTGGATCCGCAACAGCATGGCGATCTTGTATTGGAATACTTACCGAACGCTGGCGGTTAGTAGGGTAAGAACACAAAACACCGCGACAGAGGCTTAACTATGGGAAGCTTGGAGGTGAAGGTAATGAGAACATCACTGAGTAGAGGGTTGGTGTGGACAGGCGGAATATGATTGGTAGGTTAGTTCAAGAGTGCAAATAAAAAGGTTGAGTTTTGGAGGAAGGGTTATACATGGGGTGTATTAGATAGCAGTAGAAAAAGGGTGGAGAAAGAGTAGATAGATTACATGTGGAGAGAGTGAGTATATATATGATGAGTATAAAGAAAGTGGATGGAAGATATAAAAGACTGTGCACAGTGAGAAGAACGTGAGGAATGGGTGTAACTAGATTCTGAGAAGTGCTTTATGACTAGGGGTTTTGTCGTTGAGGAGGAAGTTAAGGATGTTCGTTAAAGGGAAGGAAAGAGTAGACATTTCGTTACAGGAAGAGATACGTTTGAAAAGAGATGCTGATTGACCCCTGTTCTTCACTATAAAAGTCTAGATAATCACTCCATTTCCATTGAAGTACCCTCATAGCAATGAAGACAGGGAAATGGCACACATTCGTCATTAATGATTGTGTTTTGAGATAGTGGTTTCTATGGTTCTCTTTGGCTTTCTGCTTTTGTTCTAGGGGACTGGAACATTCGTATCCATCAGACACATTGGTGGTTTATCAATTCTGAAGTGTATAAAGATTGAACTACACTTTGGTGCTTCAACAATTCAAAAGTGTATAGAAATTGAACCATCCAGTACACATTGGTGCCTTACCAGAGTGTATAGACACTGAACTATCCAGTACACTTTGGTGCTTCAACAACTCAAAAGTGTATAGAGATTGAACTATCAATTACACATTGGTGCCTTACCAGAGTGTATAGACACTGAACTATCCAGTACCTATTCGGTGATAAAGTACAATGGAATTAAACATGTTGTCTGAATAAAGATCTACCCGAACTTTTCATAATTTAAAGACGACTTAGATTAAGTATACATGAAAGTATACAAGAAAATAACAGGGAACTCGGTGGCACAAAATGGTACTAATACATGGTAGGAGAAGTGAATGGTTTTGAAAGTCAAGCTTACTCTTCCTCTGACTCTGAAAAGTCGAACTCTTCACTAGGTACTTCCCGGGCACTAGCAGCTTCTGATGTTCCTTCAGCAGAAATCTCCGACGTGCCATTTACACCGAGGTCTCCGCCATTATTGCTATCCTTCAAATCTCCCGATTCGTCTTCTCTGGACAAATGATCTCCCAAATACTTGTTCATCAGAAATGCTGTGACGGTCTTTTTTTTGAACAATCGTTCAAGTTCTTCGTCACAATTGATAACCCTACCGTCCGATGGATCCTGGAGTTTATTTTCCTTGATGTACCCCCAAAGAAGCTTGACCACTTGAGGTCGTGAGGTTTTGTCCACCCCTATGATATTTTTCAACGTTTCTGAAGCCACAAACATTATTTGGCGTCGAGGCTTCGAAGGTTCATTGGGATCCTTGAGTTTCTTTCTCCTTTTTGCTTTGGGTTTCTCGTCAGTCCTGCCCCTCAACCGAAACCCGTGTTCTTTCAGTAGTTTTCGTGCCAACAATGCATCTTGTTTCTCCATTTCTTTTCGTCTTTCAAGCTCGGATCTGGTGTCGCTTTCCCGTTCTTTGGACAACCTGTCATATCGAGTGAGAATGACGTTGTTTATATCGCCTTTATGAGGCTCCAAGTCAATGACAAACAATTCTTGAAGAGCTCTTCTGATCTTTTTGACCGACACTTTATCAAGGTCAGATACGCTTAAAATAGCCTAAAAGTATTAGTTTTCGTCCTAAGGTGGATTCGGAGAGATTCTACTGGAGTTGATGGCAACTGTCATGATTTTTCATCTTTAGGTGGTCTGAGGTTTGCCGATATAATCGCTTCAGCTTCAAAAAGCACGGCCAATTCTACAGCACACACACCATGGACACTTCTAGACCCTTCACCACCATCCCACATACTTTCCCCACCCATCTGCTCCACAACGCTCAATACATACATCTATTGTTGGTATATACTCTTCCGAATTGTAGTGTTCACTCATTGTTCCTTAACTGTGCGAGGATTTCCCATTATTATTGTCTAAGAACAATTAAATCAAAAAAAAATCTACATTAAAATCTATATTATACATACAAGGGTCATCAAAGGAAAGGCAGCGGGGCCCAGACGTCGCTGCGGGGTGTTTTAGTGTAGTGCCACTGACGGAGATTATGCGAGACTATTTTTCAAATTCCGTTTATGCTGTAATTCGTTCTTCTTGATCAACTTCTTTCTTTCAGCTC
The DNA here is from genome assembly GCA_030578535.1 of Yamadazyma tumulicola. NCBI lineage: Eukaryota > Fungi > Ascomycota > Pichiomycetes > Serinales > Debaryomycetaceae > Yamadazyma > Yamadazyma tumulicola. The sequence continues at coordinate 95,343 of JAJMSJ010000016.1, read as the reverse complement.
TTTTCAACGTCCTGGGATCGATTAGTTCCTCTTGGGTGTTTTTGGTATTGCTGTTCAATTCCACCAACCATTGGTCGTCCATCTGTTTGTTTTTACCCTTGTAGCCCCACTTAGGCACCCATTCACCGGTAGCTTCATCGTACACCATTTTGCCATCCTTAGCTTTAGGTTGAATGCCTTTTCTAAGGGCAAACTGCTGCCATCTCGTCAACGGCTTTTCCTTAGGAATTGACTTTTCTCGGGGTAATGGCGTGGTGGGCTCGGGTAATTGCACCAACATCATGGTGGAGTCCTGTCCCGTAGACGACCCGTGGGTATCAGTGGTACTTTTGAGGGGAAGGGACAAGATTTGATTGACAAGTAACTGAACGTTGTCTCTGGTTACCGCAGTCAAATAAGCTTCTCTTTCTTGATCATTGGCTAATTTGCTATTGTCGAGGGGATTGGGGTCAAACGTTGCTAAGTTCCCCAAGTCGTACGTATTGGGGATGGGTTTATCTACCGTTACAGCCTTGAACTGTTGGTCAGACATAATTACTGAAAAGGAAAATTTTGTGAGATGAGGTGGAAAGTCGTGGTGATAAAATCATCGCGACATTCGAACGCGACATTAATCACGACCTACTTTGCATGGAACTTCGCCAGATCCACAACGATACCATGGTCATGACGCTGATGGTACCCCCCGCAAGGAGAAGTTGTCTATAGTTTTCGTCTATCAAGGCTTCTGGCTCTTTTTCGAGTCCAGCGGTGGCCAGACTGGGCAAAGTAGCGGCATCGACCAACTGGATGAATAGTTCGTTCAACGAAGTGGTCCACGCCGAGGAAATGTGCAACGGAGAATTTAGAAGTAGCTCCGTAGTGTAGTTTTCTGGCTGGACATCTGACCGCTGCTGCTGTTTATCCAAATCAGCCTTTAATGCTACAAACACACAGGGGATATCACTTAAAATATCAGCGTGCTTCTCTCGTAGGTCAATCAAATACTGGAAGGATGTGGGGTCGGAGGAGTCATAAGCGTAGCAAATGACGTCACATTGGTCTAGCTGGGATTTATTGGACAATATTGCCGGCTCGAGTTCTCCGAGCTCTTCGAGAATCAAATAACATTGTTTTCCTCCTCTTAATTCGATATCCTTAGCACAGATTCGAGGCTGGATCGTGGGAGAATACACTTCGGAGTAACTTCCCTTGAGGAACAGTTCCAATAGTGATGTTTTACCCGAGTGCGGGGCTCCTATAATGTAACAATTGAACACATTTCTATCATGAATCGGCTGACGATAGTATTTTCCTTGCTTTTGGCGTCGTTTTCTGGGTTTAGTAATCTTCAACGCTTTGATGGAATTGCCTTCATCAAACCCTAGATATGCCAAGTACTCCAAAGTGGTCTTGTAGTCGAGAAAAGTGGTCAAATTCCACTGTGCCAACCATCCTTGCAAAGTCACGTAGCCCGCTTCGTTGCAAACAATTGAAGATGGAAACAGACATTCTTTCCATAATTTGGGGATTCCTGGGGTTGGATAAAATAGACGATCGAGCTCCTGTTCGTTCAAACCCCCATCGTTGTCTTTATCAAATTTTACGAAGAGATCAACCATGAATCTGTACCCAGTGGGACTCAATTCCACACTAGAGTCAGGATTGACGTCGACTTTCGGGTATAAGAATTTATCATTCAATGATAGGGAGTTGGTGTAACCAAAAGATCTCAATATCCCCCAGGTAGTCTCGTGTCTTCCTCTTTCAGCATACAACTTGTTTAGTAGAATAAACCCATCTTCGGAAATTCCCTTGCTCCTACCGTCAGGGGTGGGGTCAGGGTATATTATGCGATCGATGGTGTTGACAATGGAGTTATACTCCGCCTCCGTGGCTTTCTTATCGAAAGCTTTGATGTGTAAATCGCTAAACTCTTCAAACTTGAGATGCCCATCCAAATCCTTGTCACACAAGAAGAAAACCCTCTTCAAGGCTGCCACCGCCGCTGGCTTCAAGTTGCCTTCTTTCGAGTCAAATATCGGCGATATCGGGTGTGTTATCGCCCTTTGACATAAATAAAATGCCTCCACTACGTTGGCATTCATTTTGGCACTACACCTCACACAGGCTTCTATTTCTTTAAACTCGTTCAAAAGGGGCAAGAACTCGTCGGAGTTTTGGGTTTTGATGGAAGAAGACTCACTTAAAAGGTCGGATTTATTGGCACATAGCACTATTGGCAAATTAATCCCCAACGACCGAAGCATCGGTACCCAATGTAAGGAGATTCTTTCGTAGGTGTAGTGATCGGAATATACCAACCAAATGACGTCACTTCGTTTTAGGTCTTTTTGGAAATTCACCGTGTCCGAGGGAGAAGTATCAGTTATGACTGTCTTTTGAGGGATAAACTTCAGCACTCTTCTCTCTGTCAAAGGTTCAGCGTCGGAGCCTTTGGTGGGGGAATTCGAGATTAAATCAATGAGGCTTTCAGAATAGTCTTCATGAGAGATGGTAATCGGTGGAAGGACATTTTGAATGTTGGAGATGTACTCTCCTTTCACTAGAGTAGCAATTAGTGTGGATTTACCCACAGAATCGTCTCCACAAACAATAACTCGTACAGTATCTTTAACATCCATAATGAGATTTCCGCGGAGTTTTAGAATCTCATCAGATTTGTAATAGTGTTGAAAAGTGATATTTTTTCCGGTTGTTGTGATGTTTAGATCGTTGGCTGCGATAAAAAGAGGTTTCAGGGTGCAAAATAGAGCGGGTGGAGTCTTTTCCCCACGATTTTACTCTAATGTACCACCTATGGATCAATATGAATCGAAGATCTTTGACATTTTGAAACAAGAGCTTTTGCCGGCTAATTTGGAAGTAAAGGATGTTTCCGGAGGTTGTGGGTCTATGTTTGCTATCTCTGTTGAGAGTGAGAAGTTTAAGGGTCTTTCTATGATCAAACAGCATCGTATGGTGAACGATATTTTGAAGGATGAGATAGCCAAATGGCACGGATTGCAATTACAGACGAGGGCGGTGAGAGACAGCTAGAGGAGTAGTAGGCAATGAAGGCTGGAAGAGGTGGCCTCCTATACAATGACTAGATCAAAGGGTAAATATGATAGATCTATATTTATTGAGCGATTTCTTCTGTTGGAATCTCTGGTATTATCTCACCGATATATTCAATCTCTTATTGGTTACTCAACAATCTCTTCTCTCTCTTCAATGATCTCCTCCTTGATCTCTTCGATTATCTCTGCTTGCACTTCATTCTTTTCCAGCTTCTGGTTGGCATATCTGCTTCTATAAGCTCTCCATTCTTCCAATAATCTACGACGTAACAAGATAGCTTCTCTTGTAGCTGTATCGGCTTCCATGGCGTCAGCTTCATCGAATTGGGCACTGTATTCCCGTAAGTTCTTTCTAACCTTCTTTCTATCAGCTGCAGACAATAACGAAGCTGGTCTTGGTCTCCATATGAATTCTCTGAATTGATCAATCGTATCGTCTCTCAATAAGTTACCGGTGAATTCAAACAACTTGTAGCCATTGTCAATGGTGTGAATCCATGACGAGGACCAAGCACTTACAAATCTTCCCGAAGGGTCCCAGGCTAAATTGGTCATACCAGCATACTTTTCTGATTTCAACAACTTGACGTTATTGTTAGCTTTGCTGCTGTTGCCTTTGTTGTTGTCATCTTCAAAGGAACTATCGTAGAAGTCGATTTCTCCGTTTGATTTGGCAATGTTGGCTACCACAGCAAACCTTCCTTTGGGTGCCCAATGGATGTTGTTAGAATACTTGTCAATAACCTTATGGAAACACTTGTACTTTGTCGACGTAACCTTGCCTTTACTCGAGGTCTCCTGACAATAGAACGAAACAACATTCTTTGGAATAGAAGGATTAGGATTTCCATCATCCAATCGAGAAATAGTGATAAACCTATCCGCTCTGGGTTCCCAGGCGAAGTTGAAAACCACTTCTTTCAATTCTACCTTTTCTACGGGAATATCTTTTTCAGTAAGTTTGAAGAATTCCAAATTGGAGAAGATGGTCTTACCTGACTTGGTATGAAGATCCACTTTAACACACAAGTGTTTGGCTTCATCTTGCCAGTGCAATTTACAGTCACTGACTTGGAACAAATTGACGGTTCTGAGAACATTGGTCGAAGGTATTTGCATCAACGCCACTCTTGCCGTTTGGTTAGAGCTTTCAGGAGTCCAGTAAGACAAGATGTGTTCCCCTTGTTCCACTCTAGAACCCGCAAGATGCACTGCAGCAGGAGCCCACTCAAAATCGACAATAGAATCAATCTCAACCAATTTTTTATTTAACAATTGGAAAGAAGGAGTTTCGTAGATGGCCAAAGCATTGGGCCCTTGACGGGCACAATACTTGTCATCATGGGACCACTTTACCAAGGGCCAGGGCATTTCTTTTTGCCCTTCCAAATAAGGTGGCAAAGCAAAAGTTCTGGCAGGTTCACCAGTTTTCAAGTCCCAGACCACTAATTTATGGTCAATACTCTTGTCAGTGAAAGGAAAGTTTTGTCTTTCAGCAGGAGTTTCAGGCAAGGTGATACCCAAAGGCGATAAAGTCACCAAGTAGTTTTCATTGGGCGAGAAATCAATCAATCTGACCTGATTATGGATGAACTTTTGCATACTGTGGAAATCAGGACCTCCCCAGATTTGGACACCCTGAGGGTGAATAGAGCACAAATATGTACCTTTGGGAGAGAACTTAGCATACTTGGAAGTGAATCCTTTCCGGGGCTCAATGACAGGTTCAGGGTCGTTTTTCTTTTTGTTCCAATAAACCCCAACGGTTTCAGAAAAGTGTAACAATGCTTGGTCTCTGCCTTGTTCATCTTGTAACCAAGATTTCAAATAGCCGTGTTCTTTGAAGGGAGGAATTTCCGGCTCAACAAATCTGTCAGGAACGTTACCCTCCAAGCCGTACTTTTCGATATCAGTCAAAGCATTGACCAATAAACGATGCTTCTTATCCAACTGTTTACCATTCAATTGCTTTATGGCTCTTCTAGCCAGCTCTGGGTCTTTATATTGAGCAAATAAGAAACCCTTGGATTTTCCATCCTCCACGGGCATATAAAAGCCGTCGTCTCCTTCAGCTAACTCCCCAATAGTGCTTAAAAGCTTCTTCAACACTTTGGTCAAAACAGGAACTTTCTCCTGAGTGGTTACCGGTGCGCCATCAACAACCACATAGTTGTCAAGACCAAAATCTGCACTAACAGCGAACTGTTCCTCCAAGTCGGAGAAGTCAACGTCGTCTAATCTGATCTCTTTTTCGAGTTCAGCGTAATCAAACGTCGTCATGATGTGAAAAATTTTCGCGATGTTGAAAATGAAGGAGTTATGTATCACCATGTTGAACGATTGCTGGAGGGGATCAAATTGGGATGGCTTGAGCTGACGGAGCGCAAGGGTGGAAGAGTGGGATGTCTAGGTTAACATTTAAAAAAATTTGGTGTAAAATGAAAGCTAAGGGGTTAGAGACTGTGGAGTAATGACTGGGAGTAGAGATAATACCTTGGACGTAAATAGTCAAAAGTGGAAGAATAAAGCTCTTTGAAGAAACCGGGAAGTATCTGGTTTTTCTCGTAATCAATCCCCTGGAACGATATACATTATTTTGAAGACTGTAAAACCAAGTATGGGTGTCTTGACAGAGGAGACTTTCTCCAAGGTCTGCTGTTGATTGAGTTGAGTTCTGGTGCTAGGGTTCTCAAGAAAAATACTGACAATAAAGTGACCATTAAACGCAGAAAGAATCTCAGGTAATTGGACTAACCGAGTTTGAGTCAAACTTCAAGATTATCTGTAAGCAATAGCTAAACTTCCTTTCTCCGTAGGAGTTAAAACCTGTTTCACTCCTCTTTCGACTCAGACAGTCGTAACCTGGAAATCTCCATTTCGAGCTCCTGAAGTCGCCTGTTGGCCTCGTTATTTTCGTAAACCCTTGCTTCTCTCTCTGCTTTCCATCGATTGGTAAGTTCATCAATGCGAAGCTTCGACCTAGGGGACGATATCGATGTGTCATTGTCTTCTTCTGAAACAACCAGCTGTGATAAATCATCATTAAGTTTATTTAATTCCTCGATCCTTTGATGAAGTTTGTTAACATACTCATTATGTTTCTCATCTTGTTCACTTTCTTTCAATAGTAGTCTTACATGGTCATTGACGATCACATCCACCGCTCGGGTGAAGTAATCAAACACTGATTTATGATAATCCTTCACGCTTGTCATATCCGTAAAGTCTACTTCACTGATGTTGGAGTCATTGGATGAATTGTTAGGGATTAATTTGTCGGTCATGTAGTCGATTTTTCTCGTAGGGTCCTTCAATGAAACGTCATCAGCGATTTTGTTGAATGATCTTAAAAGCTTTTGGAATCGTAGAGTGTCCAATTGAAGCAATTCTCGAATCTGATATTCCAAGATGTTGATTTTCTTATTCAACGTGGTGTCAGACTCGTCGATTGACCGGGAGTGGGAATCAGAAACGGTGAGGCTGGTGACCTTATCAGTTAGATTTTGAATGGTGGTTTGCAAAGATATCTTATCTTTGGTTAGCGACTCAACTTTATAAGTGAGACGGATCTTTTCTGCCTTTAGCATTCGTTGTTTCTCTACTGCCAAATTCAAGTCTTGCTGGAGGTTTTGCAAAACCAACTTGTCGGCTTTGTAAGAGGATGCCTGGTCGTTTTTAGCTTGTAACTGATTTGTAAGCTCAGACACAGTATTAGACGAATCATGCTTAGATTTTTCGTACTGCTGGTGCAATTCATTATATTCTTCTTGCAATTTATTGAAGTCTCTATGAGACTGTAGTAATTCTTCATTTAATTCAGACGTGTTCGCTGAGTGCAGTTGGTTATTTCTGAATTCATTGACTTCTTGTTGTAAACCTTCGATAATCTGTTGGTATTGTTCAAATTTGTTATTTATATTTGAGTTCAACGCAGTTAATCGGTGATTTTCCGCTTTCAAACTACTGATTTGATTGGTAAACTCAGAGTGGACTTTGTTATTTAACTTGGCAGTTAGCGACTCAAACCTATGTCTAATCTGGTCATAGTTAGATTTTATTTTTGAAGATTGTTCGATTTCGAAGGTTAACTCATTTTCGATTCTATCGGTCAACACTTTTTGATTATTAAATTCGATTTTTAACTGTTCCAAAGTCGACATTAACTGGTGGATTGTCTTGACATAATCGTTTAACTCGTTTTCCTTGTTCGCCGAGCCATTGCTCGTGCTGGACTGCAGTAATTTATACAATTCTTCCTTAATCAACTGCAATTTCTCCTCTACGGAACCATCATGGTTTTCCAAACAATGGACTAGCCTTTTGCGGGACAGGGAGTCGGTGTCATCATTGTCAAGTAGGTTCTGTAGCATTTCGTTGATTATCTGGTGACAAGTCAATATTTGACTATGGAGTTCATTAATGATCCTTTCCTTTTGCTGTAGTTCGTGCTGAAAGTTTTCAATGTTCAAATACAAGTCCTCGTTCAACTTGAACACTTCGTTGTAGTTTTTAGTCAATTCCTTATAATCGTGCTCCAACTGATTATACTGTTGATTGCCTAACTTGGAAAGATCTAGGTTTTTCACCGGCGACGAGAGATTGGAGACATTCTGGAACTCCGCAACGTCAATGTCTATGTCATCGAACTGTTTCGTTGCAAGGAGTTTCTGCAAGAATTGTTTGAAAAATCGTATTTGGATCTTATACCCTGTCAACTGCTTGTTCAAATCGTTGATAGTGGAAATGCTGGAAGAATCTTGACCGGGCTTTTGTAGGTTTATATCATGATTGAACCTCAAGTTGGGGACCGGGGGAAGGTTGGAAGTGACTGAGGACGACGACCTCAACTGCCTCCAAGGTGTCGAAGAGCTAGGACTAGCCTGGGATCGCGATCGACTCGACATTCGAGACGAGAGTCTGGTTAACGAAGATTTATCCAAATCAATATCGATGTCTCGGTCGAATTGAGCCTGAGTTTCTTCTCTAGTGGAGTCCAAAGTAAGATCATTATCTCTAGACTCTCCCTTGGGAGGCCGGTTGTCGCTGGAAGGCGAACTGACCTTGATATTGGCCAACGACGTCTGCAATTGGGCTATACTTTTATCTATTTCATCGGTGTGACTTAAAACGTCTTCATGAGCGGTAATATCGTTGCTCTGAGGCTGCCAAAACGACCTATCAATAGCGCCTCCGTCAACGTCGCCTAATAGTTCGGGGTTGGAGATGAAAGGACTGGAAGCTCGCGTCGAAGTCAAGGATCCATCGTTATCTTGTTTATGTTTAGACGAAGGGTTTAGCGACGTTTCATCGTAGGGAGAACTGTGCAAAGTAACGTGGGAGTGACGAGACAGGTTTGTCTCCAGGTACAGCGACATGGCACTGGGCACAGCAGGATTCGAGGGGAATTGGCCCGGCACAAATGATCTAAAGCGAAGCTGAGTTTACCTTAAAAGTGGTATTCGCGGTGGAACCAGATTTGGTACCGATTAGACGAAGATGGATCTGAAACTGCGATAGAGGGAGATTTCAGAGAATGTTGGTACCAGAGGACAGCTGGTGGATGTAGGGACAAAACCCCGGCACCAGAGTGGTAGAAGTAAACCATTGAATGAATATTTGCAATCTAACTATCAAGCTTCCATATCGTCATCGTCGTCGTCGTCTTCTTCTTGGGCATACTTGATGGCTTCTTGTAACACGGCGTCAGGAACAAACTCATGTTTTCCCTTGGTGTCATGGGAACACCAGGAGATCTCCAACTCGTAGTCTTTGTCTTTATTGTCTTCGTGAGCTTGGTGGATGATCTTTGCTGCGTGTTTGACCGCTTCGGCGACGGTTAAACTGTCAAAATCGAGCTTTTCCAACTCCGATTTGGCTGTCTGCTTACCTTTCCCGGTGGCGGCTCCAGTGTAGCCCCAGAACGCGCCGCTGGGCTCAACCATATACAAATGGGGGCCGTTGTCGTCGATACCGCCTACAATAGCTACGATTCCAAACGGTCTCACCGAGTTGTAGCAAGTATAGTTCTGGACATAATGCCCTAATCTGTGCATCAATTGGGGCACAGGAACGGGAAATTTGTAGATGGACTTGAACGACGACGCCTCATCTCGGCCCCGGTTGACAAAGTGTCGACCGTCAGGCAAAAGCCCCGAATACGCCACGCCAATGTGGTTATCAATGGTCTGGATTCGCTTGTTTTTTCCCGGAACCAATAATTTGGAATTTATGATCTTTTCCACCGCCAAAACAACTCCATCCTTGCACTTGATCCCAATAGATGTACCGCCGTTCTCCACCGCCTTCATGGCATACTCTACCTGGAAATTTCTACCGTCTAATCCGTTAGTATAAATCTCACTTCCACCGTTTTATCTTTGTTTTACATACCTGGTGAAAACACCGAATTGGATAAATCGTATCCCGTACCAATGGAACTCTATTCGTTAGTATCTTGTGTGTCTCCGCCGCCTCAGATCCCTTATATTGGCTCCATAATCGACATTAAGAATACGTACCATCTTCTATCGCCACTAAATGTGAGAATTTCCAAAGGCGCGCTTAACTATGGCAGCTCAGTTGGCCTGGCCAATTCTAGGGATTATTGTATGTAGCGGAGATTGCGGTCTCGATGTGACCGGGGGGAGTTACTATACTAACGGGTAGATTCCTTGTGTGTTAATAGGAGGAATTGGATATGCCTCACACTATTTTGTGATTGCAAAACAGCTGGTAACTCACCAGATCCTCTTTGAGATATCGCTTACGATGCTCTGGATCAGCTATTATTTAGCGATATACACCGATTCGGGAACTCCTCCTGAAAATTTCGTTCCTCTCAAAGGGGAATGGAAGCGGTATTGCAAAAAATGTGATAATTATAAGCCGCCAAGGACCCATCATTGCAGGACTTGCAACAAATGTGTGCTTAAAATGGACCACCACTGTCCCTGGACCAACAGCTGTGTGGGGCATGAGAATGCGGGTCAGTTCATGAGGTTCTTGGGGTGGATTTTGCTCGATACCGCGTGGGTGGCGTGGGTATTGGGGAAGAGAGCAGGGGACTTTTATTCCGATCGTCATCTCCCGTCGTATCTCATTGACAAATGGGAGTTGGCGTCGGTTATTATCCTTTTACCTTTGGATTTGTTTGTGTTTATCTCTATAGCGTTGTTGTGGGTACGCTGCATCAGCAATTGGGTATTCAAGGGTATGACGCAGATTGAGGTGTGGGAGTGGGAGAGACTTGAATCTCAGTTTTTTACTGACAGATTGTGGCTACAGATTAGGAAAAACTACCAGGAACTACATAACAAGCCGTTGCCACGGTTGACGTCGTGGAATTTGCATTCTCGCTACTACGAGGAGCCTCCTGACGAATCTGAAAATACTCGTGATAGTTTTGATCTCGACCGAGATAGTTTTGACGATGTCAGAGGTAAACATGAGGATACCCATGAAGAAGACTTTGAGTTACTCCGTGAAAACAACGGAGTTTCAGGGAATGGCTCTGAAGACATCGTTCCACTCGAGTTCACCGTCGACGATATCATCTTTCCCTACGATCTCGGCATCGTTTCCAATCTCTTCCATTGGTTCAACTCGCCTATGTTATGGTTGTTTCCCTGGACCAAACCTCCTCACAGTGGCATTGAATTCACTGTTTCAGAGTTTGCTGAAGAAGACCAATTGTCGTTGCCATGGCCCCCAGACGGTGGTAACCACTTCCCTCCAGATCCAGAAATCAACTTGGATGGATTATCTGGGGACGAACTACGAAACTTGGCGAAGCTAAAAAAGAGATTGAATCCTCGAGCTCGCATGGATAGAAGCGAGTGGGTCAACGACTACGGGGAAAACTTACAGGATTTTGGCGTTGATGTTGATACCGAGGATAATTTCAAGTTATAAATATCGGTATGAAAGTGTTTGCCTCTTGACTCTAGGTGTCTGTAGGCAATGTTTCAGATTTGTTTCAGATTTGGGTTTCTCTCGTTTTTGTTCCACAATTTGTTTCAGAAATGTTTCAATATTTTTCTCGCACTCATTAGTAAAAAGTCATGAAACTTGTGAAGGTCTGTGGGGTTAAAACCCCAGAAATTGCACAAACAGCAGTTGATAGCGGAGCTCATTTGGTAGGCATGATCATGGTGCGAGGGGTGAAACGTAGCGTGGAATTTGACCAGGCAAAACTCATAGTAAATAAGGTCAAATCTGCCCGTGATCAAAAATCGATCAATGAAATCCTCAACCACATCACAGCTCAAACCTTCTCCGACGTGGACACTATGCTAGAATCCATACGGGAGGTCATTATAGAGAACGGCCCCTTCACCGTGGGCGTATTCCGCAATCAAAGCGTGGAGGAAATATTGGAAATAGCATCGATAACAGGGGTAGATATAATCCAGCTTCACGGCAGTGAAGACAAACTTCAGTATATAACGGAGCTATCACGCCATGGCCATATCGTGATACCACGGTACGTAGTTCCAGATGATATCGGCATCTTAAATTCTACTTTGGACCAGATTTTTCACCAGGGCCATTACAACGGCAACGGAATGCTCTTGCCTTTATTAGATGGAGAGATGGGGGGAACTGGTATCCAACTCGATCGGTCAGTGGTGTCATCTTTGAAAGGAAAATTCATCCTTGCTGGCGGTCTAACTCCCGAAAACGTCGGGCAATTGCAATTTGATAATTTGCTAGGGTTCGATGTTAGCGGAGGAGTTGAGACCAACGGGACAAAAGACCCCGAGAAAGTCCAGAGATTCGTCAATACAGCCAAGACGGTGTAAATAGAGGCATTAAATACTTAATAGAAACTATGTATACATTATTATGTCCTAATCATCTTGGTCCCAATTCTGAGGCGTTGGTTTATTGGGCATAACAGGACCTCCTGCTCTTTTGGCCATGATGATCTGGTCGATGGATAAGATGGTTACGGCCGCTTCAGTCGCCAAGTTTATCGCTGATTTCTTACAAGTGGCCAAGTCGTAGATGGTTTCGTCGTCAACGTTAACGAGACCTTCTGGGTCCTCGATATTAACACCGATGTTTAATCCCGAATTGTCGTCCAACGAGTGAATGGCGTACAACTTCGACAAAATCTCTGTGGGATTAAGACCCGAAGTTTCGGCTAGAATCCGAGGAACGACCTCGAAGCTTTTAGCAAAGTGCTTGATGGCCAACTGGAGCAAACCTGGAGTGGATTCGCCGTATTTAGTCACGAGTTTCACCAATTCAATCTCGGTAGCTCCTGCTCCTGGAACCAAATTTGTGTTTTTCAATAATCCCTTAATGGCGTTGACACCATCATCAATGCAGCGTTCGACATCATCTAAGTTATTCTGAGTGGCACCACGTAACACAATGGTGGCCGTACGAGAGACGGAATCAACTTGTCTGAAAACCGTAACTCTATCACCACCTATTTCCTTGGCCTCAATCAAGTCAATTTCTCCCATTTCATCGGGCATCGGAGCACCTAAACGGGGCAAAGGCGTTGCTCCACAAACTTGGCATACCCGTCTCAAATCGAACTTGGATGGGACTTTTAACACTAAAATTTGGTATTTGTTAAAATAATGCAACGCCAATTCACCCACCGAGGCCCCCGCAATAATCACCTTGACACCACTGTCACTGATTTCCTTACACATCTGGTCCAATTGCTGTTCTTCGCCGGCAGAGAATTCCAACATCTCTTTGGCGTTGTGTAAAAGCACGGTAGACTTGGTCTCGGTGGTGGAAATGTCAATAGGACAAGAGAACACTACCACCTTGGACTTGGACTTCACTGACTTGATAGAACCCTCGGGTTCACGAGGAAATACCATTCCCTTGACGACCTCAGAGCTTGCTAAACTAGAACCCATGATTTTCACCACTCTGACGGAGTCCACATTGAAACCCTGAGGTCTCTTGGGGTTTATCACCACACGAACGGCGTCTATGATCAATTTCAGCACCACCAGTTCCAAACTCAACTGTTTGGATGACACTACTGACTTGATAATTTTATATAACTCTTTGGAATCGACGATATTCTCGACTTTATTGATGACTAAATTGTCAATTTGTTGTATAGCGTAGGTGCTAGCCAATTTATACCCGCTGACGATTTCACTGACGTTTAATCCCAACGATAACAACTTTTCAGCGATGTTTAATAACTCTCCTGCCAAGATAATCACCAAATTAGTGTTGTCTCCCATTTCAAACTCCTGTTGTTTGGAAGCCATGATCAAGATCTTGACCGCAGGGTGAACGATTTCGAGTTCATTGATCATAGTAGCGGCATCATTGGTGACAAACACCTTGCCTAGCTTATTGACCACAATCTTATTGCGACCACTAGGGCCCATAGAAGTCTCAACGATCTTGGAAATTTCTCTAACCGCTTCGATATTGCGTACAATAGCACCATCAGCAGCTGAATGTGACTGATAGCCTTGTTTGAACAACCCGGCATTGGGTGCCGTGGGCAACTTTAACGACATGATGTGAAAAGTTTTCCGACGCGCGCAGATTTGGGGTTTAGGGCGAGGCTAGGGCCAGGTTAGCGAGCGCCGCGGTAAATGGGGCGGTGAGAGTGTGGTGGGGAGACTACGTTACATAAATACCACGACAGGGGAGAAGGTGTGGAACTGCTGTGGTCCTCTTGAGTATGGACATCACAGGGTGTTGTCGTCTATATATATTAAGTTATTGGTGTCATAGTTCACATTTTCCTAATGTATTCTTTGTTTGTCATTATCTCTCCTCGTACACTTTGAGTTAGCTCTTGTGTAGTCTTCAACTATCGTTATCTCCTTTGGACTCAACTATCTCCTCTGGACTCAACTATTGAAATCTCCTCTGGACTCCTCGAATGTTATCACCGCCTTAGCTCCCCTCTACCTTCAACAACTCTCCCTGCTTAAACCTTTTCCTTGTTCTCATTATACTTATTCAATACCTGCAACATCTCATCATAGCTGCTTGATTTCAACGCATCGGATAAAATATCAAACTTCTTGAAGTTTCCCACATCTAGATTAGTGGATTTTACATAAAACTCCTTAAACACATCAAATAGTTGCTCATAGTTGAATATTTTATCATGTAGTTTTGAATTTTGTGCTTTCAATTCATTCAATTCATCCACTAGTTGCTGCTGAGCCTGTTTCTTCCGTTTCCTACACTTACTAGCGGCAATCCTGTTTCGCTCGAGTAGTCTGTCCTTTTTCCAAGCGGCGGTGCCAGGAACTGGCCCATTATTAGGGTTATAGATCACCTCATCATTATAAATTAGCTGGTGATTCGGAGGGGGAACTCCAGCAAAGTCAGAGTGATCCCTGCCGTTAGCTGCGGATGATGAGTGCACGCTGGCGGTAGACTCCTGGAACTGAGGAGGCACCAAATCAGGAGGCATTTGCGATGGATTATCAAGTGATTGCGGGGGAGGGGCATTTGTAGATAAATTAGGAGGACCATGGGAAACTGGCCCGGAATCCGGTGCCACCACTGGATGAGGCACCGGCGACACCTGGGGAACCCCAGGATTTTCCCCGTCGTCAACATGAGAGGGATTCTCGAGCTCGTTATCAATATCAAACTGATCCTGCTGGTCAAAATCGTCGTAAACCGCCTCATGGTTGACTATCTGACTGATTTGACCGTTGGAAATGGAGATTCTTCGTCTAGGCGGCTGGCCATCTTGGTACAAGAACATCGACTGGTCGAATAACGGAGGATTCGTCATGGGATAGTTCCCAAACTCAAAGTTATGGAAATTTTGATAATGAGGTGTTCGTGAAGGCACTGAACCATTACCTGAATGGCCAGGATTGTTGGTGCTGGAGGGATGGAGATGACCATTAGCATGTCCATCCAAGAAACTATGACCATTTGACGACGGCAAGTTGGAGCTTAGCGGAATACTGGAGTTGAAGCCAATCCCGGGGTTTGCTAGATTTAGTCCGCCAATGACCTGGCTGCCTTTTTTGTCGTAATTACTGTAGTTCATGATACTACTCAATATGGGAGGATAGTGTATTAGGTGAAAATTTTGAGATTCTGTCGCATGAGAGGAAATATTAACAAAAGAGGGCGGAAGAAGGAGTCAGACACAGTCAGGTGAGAGGCAACGGACAGAAGAGATCGCCAGGGGAATAAGGGGCTGAATGGAGACGATAAGCGGCCACAGAGGACGAGTAACCATTGATGAAAAGGGTGAAAAAAAAAGAGGCGGGCCATGTGATAAGGAGAGATAACGCTCGGTAGCTAGGGAGAAAAATTAGGGCGAGGGTGGTACGGAGTCTGGGGGGAGGAAGAGAAAACCGGGATCCAAAGGGAGAATTCCGGAGTTACGTTACGGCGATAACATCAGCGACAACAGAGGTGGTATTGTTCATTACTCGTAATCTACGTTCGTGTGTGGGCGGCCGGCGGCGGAAGCACCTGTTCCGGGGAAGATTGGCCACGGTTGGGTCCGTTTTGGTCTCGGTCATAACTGGGAACAACCTGATCTTGACCTATATTCAGATAGGCGGGAGGCGGCTCGTAGTCGGAGGCAATGTGTTGCTCGGTGTTCTGTGGCGGCCCAAGATGTGCTGGTGTGGGGACAGTGGCGGTAGGCGGACGGTTAGACCGACGAACTATACTGGGGGTTATCACTGGTCGGGCGTTCTCTCGACCCGATATTCGACCGCTGGGGGTTTTGTTGACGATTCTACGGGAGTAGGTGTGGTATCGCCAATAGGCAATGACGAAGAAAATGGGAATTATCACCACAAAGATAATCCAAGGGTTGGAGATGTCTCGCTTCCGCAACTCTACTATATCGTCGTCGTGATTACGGTGATGGGTGATAAACATGACGTCGATGGGATGAAGCAATAGTGTGAGATTTCTACCCTCCCACTACTATCAATTGCTACAAACTACTGGAATATCAACAGTTTAGTCGAGGCTTGTATCCTTAGCAATGCGTGATCCGTTATCACTATTTTTTATGCGAAAGGAGTAGGAGATGACGAAACTGGTAAGAATAACCACCGGAAGCTGACTAATTTTGCTATGAGATGAAAGGGGTGAGCATAGCCGCAAATGTCGAGTAATTTGGAGGGAGTCTACGAACTTTCGGTCATTGGGTGACGGGTATGAACTCGATTATTGTCTTGAGGTGCTACGCTGTTTTGTGTCTTAATAGGACCAGAGCTTCTATTAGAAACTCTCTCTACGTAACACTCTCAATGGAGAACTCAACGGATTGATTTGTGCCGTTTTCATTGAAACCTCGACATCACCAGCTCAAACACTTTAGGGAGATGCAAAATGCTTACGGGTCTTTTCTACGTCATTGGAGTCAAGACTATAATCAAAACTCTACAGGTGCATTTTCCATGTGGTGATAGTTGAATACGGGAAGATTCTCACGAGAAACTGGCGAAGAGTGTATCGCCAGACCCACTGTTGATGGTACATTCGCACGGTAGTTTTCAACTCTAATCGCATTTGTAGTTCACAATGGAGAATCTTCTAGATAAGCCTATAGGGGCTCAATTTAGCAGATTGCCCCAAATTATCGAACTCCAGCGGTTGTTAAACGACAACCACATGAACGATATCTTGAAGGAGAAACTCCAATCTCGTAATATGTTCTTCCCCACAGATTATAGTGTACAAAGTGGTTCCAGTTCTAATACGATACATTCTGAGAATGGCCGGTCGCCCACTATGGGGTTGAAGCCGTTGGCTCCACCTTCATCCTCGAGTGACAATTTCGAGTACAAATTCGAGTTGGTGATAGAAAATCAACGGGGAATCAAAATATTCGGAATCCCCTTGTTTTCCAGTGATTCCCTATTACCGGTAGTCGACCCCCTGCATTACCAGTCAGTTAATGGCAAGAATTTGAAGTTCACTGACAATTCTCTCAACAGCATGCCGTTGCCCGATTTGAACTGGCAGTGGCTCTGGCCCAGCTGGTACATTTTGATGTTGAACGATGTTGATGATCAGGGATGGATATATTCTCGGGTGATATTCAATAGTAATCACTGGAAAGGGAAGTATTATTTTGGCAATTTTGTCCGTAGAAGAATATGGGCGCGATTAAGACGTAAGTTGGTGGACGAAGAGGCCGTCGACTGCGCTACGGAGACGGGGATGACCTTGAGGGTGTGAAGATTACGGTTTAAATAGAAAAGAGCTCAGGTTTGGGAGGGTTCCATGTATTTTTCCTCCTCATATGGAGCCGATATGGTGAAGAAGAGACATTGGTGAAGAACAGCACAGAAGAGACCATGATCCGCCTCTTTAAGAGAAGACCCTACGAAAGGCTCTATGAAAGACCTGCCAAAGGTAATTAGATGATAAAGATAATTTGAAATCGGTTATATCTCCTAGATATCCGGCGTCTTCTTCATCTATATTATTCCAATAATCTGAAGTAATTAGTGGGTACATATTCATTATCAGGATCATAAGCTGAATCTAAACCATAATTAGCTGCCCATAAAACACTTCCACCTAACCCTATAGATTGATACCAATTATCTAATAAATCTCTTTGAGTATCTTTCATCCAAGCACTCCAATCAGTGCCTCCTTCGTAAGTCATAATATCACACCAAGAATAAGCGTCACTCCATCCATTTCTAGTAGATTTGTCAACCCAAATTCGCTACAACAACCTTTATTGGGACATTCTGAATTATATAAATCTCCAGGAGCTAATGGACCACATTCAGCTTTAGGATTAGAAGAGTAGTACCACTTGAACTTATTTTTTGTTCTTTTTGTAAACTATTACAACCCCCTTCCAACCGTAAGTTTTTGAATTAAATTTATTTAAGTCATCTATTGACAAAGGAGAATACTTAGCAATAATATCAGAACAAGTATCTCTGTCTTTAACTTGGTAAAAAAAACAAGAACCATCGCTATTCTTTGATGCTCTATTACCAGGAAGAGTACATACAAAACAACAGATAGACTGTCCTACTTGTAACTTAGTAAAATCTAAAGAAGGATTATAACCTTGAACTGAAACACCGTTGACTCCGCAAGCATCTTCTGATGTTTGGCTTGACTTAATAGCAGCAGAAATACATTCGCCTGCTTCATTATCGTTTTGCAATTTCTTTCTTTTATCATAACTTAAATAACAAATTGTATTATCGGAAAACGTTTTGCTTCTTGTTTGAATATTATAAGATTTACCTTGAATCCATAATTTCACTGCTCTTTGGACATCGTCTCTATTTTATTAATTAGAAATTATATTGGCATCATATTAATATGCGAAAATATTTATAATAGAATACAACTAAATATGAAGATAATAATATATTATTTCGAAGAAAACTTTACTTTGGAATTTGAAGATGATGATATAGAATTAATCAAAGTGAAAAGTTATATTGATATAAGAAAAGATATTGTTACCAGGGATGATTCAATATATAGTAGAACATATTTTATAATTAATTCAGAAGGTAACATAAGAATGCAAGATAGAACGGATAATTTTACTAGACATGCATACGTAGAAAATAAGGAAAAGTTAGAAGGAATAATAAGCACTATATTAACCAAAATATATCCAGTAGAAAGTGATATAGATGACCATATGAAATATTATCATAATGATTTTATAAGTACTTGTAAGATCAAATGAGCAGTTTAATATTTATGTTACACCAATCAAAGATAGCCGTCAATATTAAGAATATATTATAACAAGATACAGTAATTACAATCAAATAAGAATAAAAAATTTAAACGATTTAGCGTAGTCAAACAACCTGTTTGATGATGAAAGTGGATTTTGGCGGGAGGGAAGCGGAGGGGTTTGACGGTAGCTTTAATGAAAATACGTACTAAATAACCAAGTTACAAATTGGGGGTGGAACCTATATCCGTTTTATTATAAGAGAAGACCTGTCAAAGGCTCTATTAAAAGAGAGCACTACAAAAGGCTCTACGCGGTAATAATTCAGTAAAGTTTCCAAAGAATGGAGGTAATTGTATCACTTATACTCACTAATAGCCTCGGAGCCACTTTGGAAGCCACGGTAGACCAATACCGCTACGCTGCCACCATCAATGAAGTCAAATACTGTGATTTAACTGGGTTAAATCTTGGTGTTAACGGCAGTTACGCCAACGTTTTAACCGCCGTTTATACTGCTTTCAAGTTTAACAGCAGGAACCTTCCTATTGTCCTTGACGCCTGCTTGCCTGTAGTCCAGCTACGTCTCCAATATAGTAGGAATTGGGACAAAACCATTAATCTGTTTATGGACTTCTTAGAGGGAATATTTGATTTCCAACCTAATGATGTCAATCTTCCTTTGGTGATGCAATGGTACTTCCAGTTCGTATACTTGGCGGTGAAGGATATGCTGGTCGTATTCATTGGGAAATTTCAGGTGATAATCTCCAAACAATTGAAGAAAGTCATCAACTCTAAAATGTTTGGCAACAGTTATTGGCCCCAATCGCCCTGTGATCACATCACGATGCTAGTTTCTATCCACAACATCTTTCCAGCATCGGACGTGAATCACGTGGAAATGCTTAGGCTTTTACCTGACAATTTGGTCAAGCCCTATCAATTAGCTCAACAATCTCTTAGAAGCAGTAAAAAGTGGTATATTGATTCGAGTCACTAACATACTTACACTGGGAGTAGTTTGATGTGAAATCACTCATGTTGTTGTTCCACAGGTGTCAAAACTTGAACGTGTTTTCAATGTTGTGTGCCACCAATGTAATTTCTTCATATTTACACCTCAATTATTTACAACCATTTTAACGACTTGGTGGAAACTAAATAGCTCAAACCACTGGCAATGGTGGTGGCTCCTACCACCCATTCCAATCCTCCCATAACTCCCACGAACCCACTGACGTCCTTTAGAATCTCCGTGAAAAGAAGGCATCCAATATAAACCATTTGCAACGCCGTATTGATTTTACTCACCATATTGGGTTCGACTTTCACCGTAGGAATCAGCAAATCGACCAACCGGCCCCATGTTTTGGGGGCCGGAAGGGATACGTATCTATAGTACGCTCCCATGGCAGCCAACACCAGGTCCTTGGTAATGAAGAGCCCTCCGACAATAGGGTTCATCGCTCCAGAAACGAGAAGAGCTATAGTACAACATCCCATGAGCAACTTATCGGCAATAGGGTCTATTATCGACCCGAGAATAGTATAGGATTGATATTTGCGGGCTATATATCCGTCAAGGAAGTCAGTGACACAAGACACAGTGAATAATACCATTGCTGGGGTTGGGTTGTGATGAACAATACAGTAAGTTATAATTGGGGTGGTGAAAATTCTCGACATTGTGAGGAGATTGGGAACCGTGTAGATGTTCTCTTCGAGGATGCGAGTCGTTAGCTTACCCTGGGGGTCATTTGGGGTGTTTTTCGGTGGTGAAGGAGGGCTTACTTTGGGTGCAACTTGGTTGAAGGTAGCGAATGTTGTATGAAGATTTCGAAGGAAACCTCGGTGGGAAATGGGAGAATGACCGGAATTATGAAGGAGAAAGGGCACTACGCTCCTCACACTCCTAAGACTCTGAGTCCTCCATGGGAGAAGGATGGTGGGAGAGAGCCTTAGTAACATGTTGAAGTTTTCAATAGCTCCCAGTCAAAAGTTAAATTTGATGCGAGAACAAGAGCGAGACTTGGCGCGGGGACGGGGCGAGCCTGGTACGAAATTAGCGACGGAGAGATATGAATATCATTACTTCAATGCTATGCTGTATTAAAATAACCTATTGCTTTGGTTGGCCATCGTCACCAATCAAACACTGGTCAACGATTTGAGGACTACCTCCAACGCCAGTCCAGATCAATTTTGTTACACCATCTAATCTTTTAGACTGATCGCCCTGGCCTTGTGGCCATTCGTTTAAATGACCCAAGTATGGCTCCAAGAATGCCTTGACTTTGGCTTCGTGTTGAGGTTGATAGTACAACACTGCATTTGGCCCCGCATCGAAAGTGTAGGCCACCACCACCTCGTCTTTGTTCAATTCATGGATAGCCAGAATGATTTTCTTCGACGTGTCGGTCAAATAGAAGATAGGAGGATAGGAATCCAAGCAGGTGGCGTGGAAAGAGTTGCTATCTTTCATGGTCAACTCGGCGAACTTGGGGAAATCTTTATCGTGAATAGCCTTGACCATTTCATCATAACGCTGGGGCACTACGTGGTCGACTCTTTGAGGGAACAAGTCAGAGGTTTCCACCGTCAACTGCATCCCTGAAGTCGAGGGCACTTCCTTCTTCGCATCTGAAACCACACAGATCAACGCTTTCATATCCCAATGGGCCTCATCGGCGATTTGCACCGCCTGAGAGTCGCTACCGTCAGGCTGTTGTCCCATCTGCCATCCCACATAGCCCCCGAACAACGATCTACAGGCAGACCCCGACCCTTTACGAGCAATACGAGAAATATCCCCGTTGCTGTCTGGCAATTCGAATAACTTGGCGATCCCAAATACCAACGCGGCGAACCCTGCTGCACTCGAGGCCAACCCAGCAGCCGTGGGGAAGTTGTTCTCCGACACCATGTGGAGCTTCAATTGTGATAATCTCGGTAACGGCGTACCGTCTTGTTGCAGCTTGTCCTCCAACACCTGTCTAAGCTGGCGCAAGTCTGACAAACACGCTTGAGTTCGAGGAGTATTCAAGTTTTGTTCGCTGCCATTAATCCATAACTTGTCTTCGGTGAATGCATCGTTAGCAGCTACTGTGGTTAAGGTACGCAAGTCATCCTGAGACAACGTCACCGATATCGACGAGTTAGTAGGTAGGTTCAACGAGGTGTCACGCTTGCCCCAGTACTTAAGGGTGGCGATATTCACTGGAGCAGTTACGGTGATTTGATACATCATCAACGTTGACGGCGATAAAATTTTCGCGTAGGGTTTGAGTGGGCGCGGGCGGTAGGGCGAGCTCTGGGGCGAGGTCAGGGCCTAGTTTAAGGGGAGTCTCTCCTCATCGATTTATATACTACTTGTACATCACTACGTACCTAATCATACACTAACAACGAAACGTCTAAAGCTTCGATTCTTAACTAGTTTTTTAACGTCCACTTCCATAATCTAGCTTTACAGTCACCGGAACCCGTTGCAAACACCCCCTCCTTTTCACCGCTTTCCAAGCTCACCGCCACTGAAATCACACTGTTACGGTGTCCTTGTAACATCAATAACGGATTACCACTTTCCCTATCCCAAAATACCACTCCTCGGTCTTTCGATCCCGATAAAATGTAGTCGTTGTTGGGGGTAGAGCACACCGACAACACGAAATCTTTATGGCCGATATAAGTGACGTCGCAGCTCGATTTCTTCGTGCCAATGGTTTCGGATTTTCCCTGCAAGTTCCACAACTTGACCGTACGGTCTAAGGACCCTGACGCGATTTGCTTCCCATTGGTCAGGAAAGCCACCGAATACACCGAATCTTCATGGCCATTCCCTTGTTCGTTGCCAGAGTCCAATCTTTCGACCAAAAACCCGGTATTGGAATCCCATACTCGCACAGTACGGTCTAAGGAACCAGCAGCAATTAATTGACCATCAGGGGAAACAGCCACAGTAGTGACACCATCTTCAATAGAAAGGGTTAACGAGCATTGAGATGACCTTAAATCCCAAATTCTAACCGTTCTATCCCCACTTCCACTGACCAAACGATTACCATCAGGGAAGAAATCTAATGAGTAGATATCTTGTTCGTGACCCCGCAAGATCTTGATGATTCTTTTGGTGGTCAAGTCCCAAATTCTGATCAATTTGTCTTCAGCACCGGTGGCCAAGAATTTTCCATCGGGGGAAAAACAAGCGGATCTAATATATAAATCGCCGTTACTGTTAGAATCTTTGTCTTTATTGGCATCATCATTGATTCCGTTAGAGTTATTGTCGTCAGTCAATTTAGCGATCAATTCTCCTGTCTTGACATTAAACACTTGAGTAGTTTTGTTACACCCCGTGGCGATGAATTCTCCATTCTTAGAGAATCGGACACAACAAACTACAGAAGAATGGTTCAACGAATGAATCAACTCCACATCCAACGTCTTTTTGAATGCTGGATTGTACAATACGTAATAATCAGGCAATTGCTTTTTAAACTCGGGATTGGCCTTGGAAACATCCAAATCAGACAAAAATGGAGGAATCTCTTTGATATGTAAAGATTTTTGATTGGGGTTGACAATGTACTGCGTTTGGTCAATCACTTGCAACTGAGAGTTGGCGATAGCAGCGTTGCCATTGAGGTTATTAATTGGGGGAATAGCCAAAGTCTTTGGTTGGGGAACCCCCAGACTATTCACCGGAGGTATAGCCAGAGTTGCCGGTGGCTGTGGTTGGGTTGCAGAAGCCGCAACAGTGGCGGCAGCTTGCTGGGTCGAAGGATGGAAAATTGCTGGTTGTTGAGGCTGAATCTGTTGTTGTGGAGGCCCAGGATGGACTTGGGGAGGATTTTTCAGTCTGTTTTCCAACTCAGTCTTCAATCTCAAAATTTCCTCTTCGTAGGCTTCTTTGATTTTGCGATGAGCCATCTCCAACTCATATACCGTGGTTCTGATCTGTTGCATTTCGTTAATCTGCTGATTGTATTTCAAGTCATAATCGTCCTTGACCTGTTTGAAATTCGACGCTTCGTTCAAGGTGAACTCGAATTCCTGTTTGACGGCATCCAACAACTCATTCAACCGTTGTTGATGTTGTTGTTTGATCGTCACCTGCTGATTATAAACCGACATGTCTTAACCGCTAATGAATGGAAATTTGAGAAAATGAGAATTCGTCGATATTTAAATGTTTTCCCCAATCGCAACTCATCAATGAAGAGAGGATGAAGAAGGGAACCCCCTATTATTTGTGGAGCGACAATGGGTTGTAGAGACCTACGCGAGTGGCGGTAGAACAGGGTTTACTTAGAATTCTTCCAATTTGAGTGAGTCTTTGTATGGCACCGGCGACTTTAAGGAGGACCTCAGTTAAGGAGAAACTCAGAAGCCGTCTCAATCCGGCAATTGGCTAAAACCTGTTGCAACTGGATGTCGTATTTTCTCTTCGGCGCTGCGGCAGATTATGTGTCTGCGGGATAAGCCGGGGGCTACCGAGGCGCCCTTCTAAACTGACTATGGACCCCACCTGTTTAATCCGGTGGGCAGCCACGACCTGTCGCCCCCATTACTGTTGTCGCCAGCTTATGTAAGAAAATGACACTGCTCTGGCAACCCATGGAAGTGGAAACTGTCGGTGAATTACCGGAGGTTGGAGGTTGGCGATTGAGGACGACAAAAGGACTTTGACCCATGGGCTTGTTGCATTTCGATACCACAGCACCATTGGATCAGTTTCCAATCTGTACATTCTGGTCCAGATTTTCGCAAAGTCTCTGATTTTCGTCGTTTAATAAGGATAGTGTCATTATATATCTTTTAAACTGCCACTTAAGTCAAGTTAAAGTGAAGCTTAGGGGTAGAGTAGTTATTATTGGCGAGAAATTCCACCATGGTATATTTAGGAAGCAATATTTTCAGAGGAAAAAAGGCTCAGGAAGCATACAATAAAACCATCTCAGGAAGAGTGCAAAATCTAATCAAAAAGAACCATTTCTTGTACTTTGGCTTGCCCTTTATGTTGTCGATAGTTGCGGGGTCGATATATTTATCTAAATTTACTGCTGTTAAGTGGGAAAAGTACGATTTGAAGCATTATCAGATGAATGAACTGGAAATGTTACTGATGATTGAGAACAGACGTTCGGTAGATAAGAAAAGAGACTGGTATAAATTGCAGGGATTCACGATGGATGACTTGGCGAAGAGAGAAAGTGCGAAGCACAAGTCTGGCGATGATTTTGACTATGAGATGATAAGAGTTAAGAGAAAGAAGGAAGATGAACCAGTTTGGTGAGGATGATGTGGAGACAAAACGGTGTAAAAATGGCGATGTGATAATAGACGAAATGGAATTGGGATGTGGTGAGACGTGGAGATCGGTAGTTAAAGGAAAACTGCGAAGAGAGCAAAAGATAACCAGAAAAATCGGAAACACTATGAGAGTTGATGATCCCTTAAACGACTTTATGATCTGGAAATCTTGAACGGCTTGATATTCGACAAGCTCGGTTCAACTATCTGACATCCTCAACCTACGCCCACTCACTACATGAGTGGTACAGAGAATTGACTCTCACTCTAATGTATATAGTAATGAACACGAACTTCACTCTCGTTTATTCTCATTTCAAACTCATCTCATCGCGTTTATGGTTTCCTTCAGTTGTGAAATTTGTAACGATACAGTGACGAAAAAGAAGTTGGCACAGCACGCTCGTCAGTGCCACAATGCCCATTTCACCTGTATCGACTGTAATGTGACGTTTTACGACTTTGCTTGGGACAAACATACAAGCTGCATCACCGAATCTGAAAAGTACGAGAAAGCATTGTATAAACCAAAGAAAAACCTCCAATCCAAGCCAAAAAAGAATACTGTAAAGGAAACCGCAGAGAAGAAGGAGATTCCAGGAACGAAAGAAGCTCCAGGAACGAAGGAAACTACAGAAAAGAAAGAGAAAAAGGATAAAACAGACAAATCTAAATCTAAATCTCAGCTAGAAGACCTCCTTACTGGCTCAATAACCTTGAAACAGTTGTTAAAGAAATTGCCAAAATCAGAGAAATCAGCATTGAAAAACTACAAGGTTGTGAAGAAGAATGGAAAAATCATCTTAACTCCTTAAATTATATACTATTTAACAATATATAGACTTTTACAAAGAACGGAGTGTTCACCCCATTCGATATAATACACTCTGTAACACTTTACACACCAAGTCATCTCATTTCTTCACTCTATTCAACGCCCTGGCCATCTTGCTGCAAAACTGGCTCAAGCTACTATAAGGAAACGTCAATTTATCGCAGAAGTAGTCGGGCAACACCAGGATTATACGCTCGTTATCTTCGTTATTCATGAATATTGGCACGTAATTCACTTCGGTAACACCTATTTTCTTCAATACTATGATTCGATAGTCCACCACTAATCGATCGTACTTTTCACTGGTGGAATTCTGCGTTATATCAAAATAGAACCTCTCATCGTCTTCCTGACAATTGGTGATTTTTACCCCCGTAAGCAACTGTATCATATCAAATATCACTCCTATCGTCTCGAATTCTTTGGCGATTTCATCTTTGTGGATGATTTCCTCTTCAATGTTCTGTTTCTTTCGGATTGGACTAATATACAACTTTTCTGATTCTGGACCCGAAGACAACGAATTCGAGCTCTGCGACCGCTCATTATCACCGCTGGAATTACTGTTCCGTAACGACTCAATCAACAGGTCCTTTTCTTTCAATTGTCGCTGCAAAACTTCAATTTCCCCTTCAAACAGTTTAATGCGCTGTTCATTGGCTACTTTATAGTTTTTGAAGATCTCATCCTGCTCAGTGTTGGTCAAGTCATTTATCATCTCAATCACGTCTTCGTTGGTCCCCTGCAAGATCTCAGTCTCGGTGATTCTTGTTCGAGGGCGTTTATTTACTTTTACTGGTGTCGTGGTTCTCCGGTCTATTCTAGTGGCAATTTTGCTCCCATTGGCCCTAGAAGCCGTCGTGGGCGTTGCTATTATACTTTCATTGGCTGTGCTCGCTCCTCGGCTCTCTAGCACCTTCTCCTTACTAGTTCGACCCGCTTTACTTACCGCTCTTCTTGTTTGAACCATAAATTAAATATGATTTTTCGCGATTCGAAGTCTGGAAGAGGATGTCTTTTACTGAGGCAAGCTTCTTTAAAAAGCTCGAGAATTTACAGGAAACCCAGGATTCCATTGTGTCGATATCACAATGGGTGTTGTTTCACCATCGCCACAATGAGGAAATCGCCCAAATTTGGTCGAGATTCACCGTGGCAGCGCCACTGGAGAAGGTTTTATCGCTACTTTACCTCGCCAATGATGTGGTCCAGCAGCTGAAACATAAGCAGAAACTCCAGATAATCAAGGTTTTTGCCCATCAGATCCCAGGTGTGATATCAGAGGTTGTTGGGCGTGTCGATGGTGGCACCAAGTCGAAAATTGAGCGATTGGTTCTGGTATGGGAGTCCAGAGCGGTGTTTCTTCCTGAGGATTTAGATCGAATCAAGGCCTCACTTTCTGTTGTAAACTCTAGTGCTACTACTACTGCTGATGTAAATGCTGCTGTATCTTCTACCACTGATGATAAACCAGGAAAAAGCCCCAAAATCGCCCCTACTGCATCAAAAGATGCTGTCGCAGCGGAGTTGGTAGAACTAAACAGCTTGTTTCGTCGCCTAAATACCCTTATGGACTCCAGCCAGACTACATTGAATGAAGTTGGTATCCAGTCGATAACCTATCTTCCTAACGACCCCAGTACGGCGGAGTTACCCGAATCAGCAGAGCATATTGACAAGTTGAATTGCTTGGAAAAACTCTGCAAACAGACGCTAAACGATCTCGATCAGATCAAACACTGTAAGGTCAAGATCATAGAATCGTTGAAACTGTTGACCAATTCCATAGAAAGTGGTTTGGGGGCAGAAGAATTCAAAAGGTCGGTGGTACGAGAAAAGTTGCTAAAGTTACGCCAGACGAGAAACCAATTAGATGGCGGTGGCTTGGAAGATGACTCGGCAAACAACGGCAACAACATTCATAATGATAACCATAGTGATGTCAGTGATGATGAGTTTGTTGCTCCTACGTACGACAGCGATTCTGAATCAGAAACACCATCGATCACCCCCAATCCTGACGGTTCCCAGATTCTGTCGCCGTTGCCAAAGAAGCCTAAAAAGGCTCGTCCAGTAAGAAGAAAGAAAAGCGTAGCTTTCAGTGATAACGTGGAAGTAAAAGAGTATGATCGGGATAATTTGGAGGTGATCAAGATTATTAAAAGTGATGATGATTTCAGTGATTTGAGTGAAGTGGAGAGGGCTGAACACAGTGAAACTGAGACTGAGACTGAGCCTGAAAAGGTTGAGGACGAGTACGATCCTGGCAATCCCAGTGTGCTTGATCTACTCTCAAAGTTGAGCTGAGATGACGAAATATACATAATGGCAGTAGATGAGGATTTGCTCTGATGTAGTTGACATAATGGTGGAAATGCTAGTAGAAACCAGTTCACCAAGCCTTAAGACACTGTTAACAGATTCTAGACATGTAAACTTCAACGGTTCACAAAGATACGAGATTTCTAGATTTTAAAGTTGCAGACTTCATCAGAATCTTTGGACTTCAGACACGCCAGCGTGGAGTCCGTACTACACAACTTCTGTAATTTGCAATCATTCTGGGGTCATTTGAGTAGACTTTGTTCCCTTGAATGGTGTTCAACAGTCCAAAGTTCTACTAAAAGGCACTTGATTGCTTTGATTTGAACCTCAGTAGACTTTAGCATTCAATGCTTATCTCTGGTTCTGATATTAAGTTATCTAGATAAGTAATGGACGAATCCTGAGCCGAAACTTCGGTAGCAAAACTCTTGGATATGGCCATAGTGGTGCTACTCTCAATTGAAACCTGGGAAGCTTTCGAAGCTGAGGAGTTAGAACGAGTCGATTTGACAGATGGAGGCCCCGCTTAAACTGACTATATAACCTCTCACCGTGGTCAATCTTTCCCCAGTTAGCTCCAATCGTTCGTATATGCTCCTTGGACGGCAGAACCGTTGTAAATTTCTCGTCTAACGCAACATCACTGACACCCAATATGGAGGTAACATACACCAAATCTTTGCCTCGGGTAAGTCCCACATAAAAAAGTCGGCTATTCAGGTCGTTATCCTGCTGTCCCTTGAGAATGGGATCCCAAGCTCCTTCATAGTATGTAGGACTACCAACCAAAAAGACAATCTTCGACTCCAATCCCTTAGCAGTGTGGACAGTCGATACTCTTACGGAAGTGGGCGAGCTTACATTCGTGCCATCGCTATATGATCTGAGGAAGTGACTAACAAAGCTTTCTGATGGCTCAGAGGTAATGTAGCTTTTGTACAGCATCTGTAATGAATTCTCGAAGTTCTTTAGCTCTGCCATCAACCTATTACGACCTTCAACCTTCTCACAGTTCTCGTTTAAATGCTCCATTAGTCCGTGGGACACTATATTGTATAGTGACTCAAGAACCTGGGCAGGAGATGACAAGTTGTTTCTGCGCTCGAGACCAATGGCAGTAACGATGTTTCTGAACCTCGTCAAAACT
The DNA here is from genome assembly GCA_030578535.1 of Yamadazyma tumulicola. Lineage (NCBI taxonomy): Eukaryota > Fungi > Ascomycota > Pichiomycetes > Serinales > Debaryomycetaceae > Yamadazyma > Yamadazyma tumulicola. The sequence continues at coordinate 65,992 of JAJMSJ010000016.1, read as the reverse complement.
TCAGGTTTCCGAATGTAAATTTTCCTTACCAGCTCCTGAAATATCACGTCTTCCAAGTCTGACCTTCGAGACACATTGAAAACTCGGCATACTCTCCCGTGGTTTCTATCCACGATCAGAAGTAGATACAACAACGATAAATGACAAGAAGGGGCTCTATCAATCACAGACAAGATGGGTAAAAACACGTTGACCTTCGTTTTGTCCCAGGTGATAGAGGTGGTCAATTTGGTGGAGGAAATCCCATAGTTCTCCTGAAGAACACGGCTGATTTCATCAATTTGCTGATTGGAACGTGCTAGAATCATGATGTCGTTCAAGGCAATGGCACCTCCTGAAAGATAGCACAATCGGAGGATTTCATCAACTATAAACTTGAGCTCATCCCCAGAATTTTTGACTGTTCTGAAAACAGGCAAATGGCCAGATGGTTTGACAGACTCAATCGTCATCATCCCCGAGGATTTAGGCAATACCGTCTTCGATAAGTCTAATATCTCGGGGGTGCATCTGAAAGACTCGGTGATGACCTTCTCCGTCACTGGTAGTTTGAATTGAGATGCCACCGAGTCCATACCGTGGAAATTAGATCCAAGAAACTCGTAAATACTTTGGTTAGGGTCTCCAGCAATAGTAAGGTGTTTGCCTGAACCGAGGGGATTAGGCTGTCCCAAATCACTTGAACTATCACTTGGATAGCCAATTATACCTGAAAGAACCCGTAGAAGTTCGGGATACATATCCTGAAACTCATCAACAATAACTACACGGTAGTTGAGCAACTGCTCCAACTCATAGTCGGTGCCCACCGAAGTTTCCATAATCTTACACCCATTAGATATCAAATCTGCGTACCTCATAATACCGTTTTCCTCGAGATAATCCACAATCCCTTCAATATACCCTTCGCTGACGTCATACTTGCCTGCAACAGAGGCGATTTCCGTCCCAGTCCTCACTTCTTCTAGAATCTTCAACAACTTATCTCGGGTCATAGAACCAGCTCCCCTATTTTCACCATCAAACTGTAGCGTCGTACTCGACAATAACTTCGATAAAAAGGTCCACCGCGAGTCGTCCATTAAGACCTTGGGCCCCCCTGTCAAGAATCTGTCGCCGTAGTTATCTATAATCTTGCTACAAAACGAATGGAAAGTACTAATATCCACCTCGTGAGCTTTCTCCCCCAATTGACTACCTATCGCCTTCTGAAGGGCGTTAACGGACCTATTGGTCATAGAGAGTACTAATATCAGCAGCGGCTCCACCCCATCTATCACTAGCTGAGCGATCCGCATGGTTAGCGTATAGGTTTTACCACTTCCAGGACCAGCCTTTATGGACAAAATTGTGTTTGGAGTGGCAGGGTGATGGATTATTGCTAACTGCGAAGCTGTGGCCTTATATATACCGCTATCGCCCTCCGCTGCCATGACAGTACTTGGTAACAGGTCATAGCCGCCTTGAGATGTATCACTATGATCCATAAAAATGGTGAGAAATTCGCAAATATTTATGGAGGTTTTGAGACTGATATTGCCACTTGACGGCGACGGCGGGGGCGAATGGGGCCATTTCGGTGCTGTTTCTGGTGATAGTGGCACTGATGGTGTTAAGGGCTCTCGCTCGGACGGTAATGGGAAGTTCAACGACGAAATTGATGGTGCTAAAGGCAAATTCACCCCCACTAAAGTTGTGATCAATCACGCCAACGAAAACCACGTTGGTGACGAAATCGCAGACACGGGTATAAACAACGGTGCTAAAGCCGACGAGATATTTGACCTCCGAAATCTATCATCCCTTCTTAATGAAGGGGGCCACCGCAACTTAATTCTTGAAAAAATCCGCTGCCACTCCCAATTTGACCTTGGGTTTCTGAATAACGAACTCAATTATCTCAGAGATCGTTTCTTTGACCACCAGAAGCAACTTCAGACATATCAGGAGAAAATGCGCCCGATAGACACTACGCTAACGACCCTAAATCACCTGTTAAACACCCTTCTGGAAAGTTTGATCGATTTGCATGAAAAGTCAAATAAACTATCGTCAAACTATCACGATAAAGCTTTTATAAGGGACAAGTTAAATCCCATAATCTTAGACTTGATAATACCTCCTGAAGTGGTTCAGTCGGTAGTTTCCGGTCCTGTGGATCCCCTGTGGTTGGAGAACTTGCGGTTCATCAACGAAAAGAATCAACTCATTACTGCGGTGAATAACGGTACATTGGATCCTTCCCTCATTACTCTTTATAAGGGTTCTCTAGCGTTTGCTCAGTTGACGGAGGGTATAACGCTATTGGCTAGTAAAGCGGTGGTGACGATTCGAGATCATTTGATCAAGCAGATCAAACTACTCCGATCTTCCAATTCTCAGTCGTCCCAGGCAATTCAACAACAGTTACTTAAAGTGAAGGAAATCTGGGGATTTTTGGCATCCCACAACCCCAAACTTGCCTCACAGCTACAATTGGCCTACCTTTTCACCATGAAGTGGTACTATACCTCGAGATTTGCCAAATACTTGTACGCTTTACAAAAACTTCATTTACGTCATGTTGACTCCTCGATGACTTTGAATCATAGTGAGGAGAAGAGTTATTTTGGTTTAAAAAGCTGGATTCCCAGTACTGTTGGGGGTAGTGCTGCTAATGCCGGTGGTGCTGGACATGCAATGGTGCCGAAATTGACGTTCAATGATTATCTTGGATCCATCGATAAACGTTTAGAGATTTTACATGAAGATAATCGATGCATGCCAGCTCAAATAGCTGAAACCACTCCTTTTGGTTATTGGATTGAGTTTTTATTCAATCAGTGGTTTCAAGCATTGATCAGTAACGTTATTGTGGAGTATTTCTTCGTCATTGAGTTTTTTTATCAGAGTGACGAAAAACTGCATCTAATTGACATTCCCAAAGAGATTAGCGGAGTCAATGATGGGAATAATACGAAAAAGGACTGGTCCGGGATCGTTTTTGAAGAAGTTTATACCATAGGGAAAGATTTTGTTACGTGGCTTATCACTCATCAACCGTTGATTTTCAATAATCGGACTATTTCCAACTCGTATTCGAGAATTCCCAGTACAACTACTGCTACGTCATTTGGAAGCTGCGATGCCTATGGAGTATTATTAATGATTCGTATTATTCAAAACTCCTTTAACCAGTTGCATAATAACCTCCATATTCCCGTATTGCTGGACCATTTGAATTCATTGTATTTTGAGCTTTGGCCCCATTTTTCAAAGATTATCGATTTAAACAGTGACTCGTTGAAGAAATCAATCGTATCACTCTCCGGCAGCAAGAACTTGGCTCCGACGATACTAACCCAGCAGTACGGGCAATATTTACTGGGATTACTAAAATTGTGTACAAGTGAAACCATTAACGGAGAGCCCATCTTAAACTCATTGCTGAGACTAAGGAATGACTACGAGAACACGATGACTAAAGTAACGAGTCAGTTCAAAAATCAATCAGACAAAGAAATCTTCCTTTTCAACAACTACTTTTTAATAGTCAACATCCTCAAGAACGAAAACAACCAAAACAATGAACTTGTTCGGGACAATCTAGACCATTTTGAGAAGCTTTGTAATGCTTACCGAAACTAACGTAGAAGAAGCACAGAAAGTCAAACACAGAAAATACTACATGCACGCCCTATAGCAGTTCATGCTTATAATGCCTAAAAAGTATATACGCTACTTAGATTGACAAATCTTTGCCAACAATCCACACAATTGCAAATAGGTACTCACCCCTTCCAACACCCTCATATGGACGAATCCAATTTCCTTAATCATATCTAATCGTCTCAGCTCGTTCACCCCAGGTAGGGTCTTGGCTACTTTGAACGCTGAAGTGATTATATCTATAGCAGAATATCCTTTTTTCCATAAGCTGTCCAACAAATCAACTGCTTCGTCTATATTTCCTTCAACACTGTATTTCAACATCTTCTTAATCACCAATGGATGAGGCTGGTCAACGATCTTGAACACATTCACGTCATTAACCATGCCAAATCCTGCCACCGTACTTTGAAGGTTGTTGATGGCCTGTCTCATATCCCCCTCAGCAGTGAATATGAGTGCCTGCAACCCTTCGGTGTTATACTTCACGTCCTCCTCCTTGGTAATCTCGAGTAATCTCGTCAACACTTCCTCATCACTCAATTTATTGTATCTTAGTATAGCGCAACGGGACTGTAACGGTTCAATGATCTTGGATGATTGGTTACAAGCAAAAGCAAATCTCGTGGTATTAGAGTAGATTTCCATGGTTCTTCTCAACGCCTGTTGAGCTCCTGGAGTCATAGAATCCGCTTCGTCTAAGATGATTATTTTATGTCTTCCTGGAGGTAATTCAATCTTTGTCTGAGCAAAATGCTTGATTCGATTCCGAACAACGTCGATTCCTCTGTCATCAGACGCGTTCAACTCAAGCGTTGCCTGGTGGTATAGTTTCTCCCCTAGCAATTCCATGGCTAAGCAATGAATGGAGGTGGTTTTTCCAATTCCTGGTAATCCTGAAATTATCATATGGGGCATATTCCCGTCTCGAGCGATCAACTTCAATCTTTCCACGGTTTCTTCATTTCCAACGATATCGTTCAACTTATAGGGACGGTATTTCTCCACCCACGGCAACTCTAACTTCAAGGAATGGTCACCGGTCATAATAGAAATTGAAATCTACACGCGTTTTTTGAGAGTTTGATTTACACTGCCGTGCACCACTACTGTACACCTACACAAATTGTTACAGATGGTTCTTTTGGTGATAGTAGTCCTTGTTAGGGACCTAGAACCAGGTTATTCTTGGAGTTGTCCTTCTTTGCTACCTTCAGGGGAGCTTTGGTGGTCTTGTTCTTTTGGGGATTGATAGGTGTTGACGTAGACACGAATTGGAGCTGTAATTTCCTGAATTCATCGTCTTCTAAATACGGAACCATAACGTCAGTTACCATATCTAGAGTGTCATACAATGCCTTGGCTTGAGGAATTCCTTGTCGGAGGCCAATAATTCCACTGCTATCACCTGTGATGACTGAAAGCTGGTCTACACTTCCTCTGGGTAGTTGTATAAGCTTTACTGCACTGCCACTACCCTTCGAGGCGGTATACGTTAGTACAGGGAAGTGTTGTGTCAAAATCCTAGGAGTTAGATCATATTTACACACAATCACATATTTCACTAGTGAATTCTTGCTAGATTTCCCCTTAGCTTGGTTTTCTAGTTGCTGAGTCGTTTCATTGAATCCTAAAGTAACTTTTGCCATTATATCAGGCACAGGCACTTGATTATCTTCAATGACCATTTTCTTATAATTCGCTATTTGGGGCAAAACAACAGTCAAATGCTGAATAATATTGCTGGAAGTTTCAGGATCAATAAATGGCCAGTTCACAGTGGTGAATGGGTTACTTAGAATCGGCTTGAGGACCTGCCTCCGCCTTTTCTCTCGCTCCTTTAATGAATTGGCATTACTACTCATCTCATGTCAAAATCGCATTTTCAGGGTTGTCGCAAAAGAGATCAAACCTTTGGTATCAACCTACTCTCTATTGTCTATACTCGGTAACTGCTATGGACAAATGGTAGTTTCTTGCGTTGGTAGTACTTTCTAACTTCATCTACCACGAAGACAGAACTACATAATATCACCAAGTGGACTAGATCGCTCAAGTATAATGCTTCGGTTTGAAACACACTCTGAAAGAATGGCACATAAATCGCACACAACTGCCCCAAGAGGGAGCCAGTGACGGCCAAGTTGAACATCTGGTTGCTCATTCCCACGTAGAATATCGATTTGGAGTGGTGGCGACAAGCCAAGGCATTAAACATATCAAACAACACGAAACACGTAAACGTCATCGTGGTGTCTCTGGCGGTGATTTCGTTGTCGGTCATTTCCTTGACAAATATGTACAATGTACCGAGGATTATTATAGCTGCTGATTGCAACACACGTTTGATTAGTGCCTGGGTCAAGATTTTATCGTTTCTTCTTCGGGGGGGTTTGTTCATCACTTCGTGATCCACTGGTTCTACTCCTAGTGATTGAGCTGGGGGACCATCCATCAATATATTGATCCAGAGAATCTGCATGGCGTTCAATGGGTTGGGCAATCCAAAAAATGTAGATAACGCTATCAACGATAACGCAGCGATGGAGGTAGATAATTGGAATGTTATGAAGTTTTGAATGTTATAGAAAATCCCTTTCCCTTCCTCAATGGCGTTTAAAATCGTCGAGAAATCGTCATCAGTCAACACCATATCGGCAGCTTCTTTGGCGACATCTGTACCATTTTTACCCATGGCTATACCAATATCCGCCAATTTTAATGCTGGCGCGTCATTGACCCCGTCTCCGGTCATAGCCACGATATCACCTCTTCTTTGAAATGCCTTGACAATAGCCACTTTGTGTTCCGGAGTGGTTCTTGCAAACACTGACACATTATGAATGGCCTCCGCCAATGCTTGTTCGCTCAAACTATCGATTTGATCTCCCGTAATAACTGACTTGTCGTTAATAATCGGCATCCCTATCTGTTTGGCTATATTAATAGCCGTGGTAGGAGAGTCTCCCGTGATCATTATGACTTGGACCCCTCCTTTCATTAACAAGGAGATGGATTTACTAACATTCGCCCTAGGGGGATCCTTCATCCCAACCAATCCACAGAAAACCAAGTCTTCTGGTACATTCTCCCCGTGAATATCAAACTTCTCTCCGATCTTGATGGAGTTTTTGGCAAATGCTAACACCCTTAATCCATCCAGAGCTAAATTGTGGGAATTGAGTAAGATATCTTCCTTTACTGCCGATGTAAGTGGTTTGGCTTGACCATTCTCATCAAAGTACTTGCTACAAAGCTGAAGGATTTTCTCAGTAGCCCCTTTAGCCATGGTTTCCGACTTGGACAAATCACCCGAATGTACTACCACCGACATGTACTTTCTTGTAGAGGAGAAGGGCAATTCGTAAAACCTCTCTTTGGTGTTCCTGCCGTCCTCTAACTCAAAATGAGACAACACTTCCAATAACGCAATATCACTGGGATTTCCCACGAACTTTTCTGCTTCGTGGGAGTATTTCCCGTTATTACAGATGTTGCCCACCTCTAACACTTTGGTTAAATTGGCTGTTACTTGGTGCTTTAACAAATTATCATCCAATTTTTCAACTACCAAATACGGGCTGTTGAAACTTCCTTGGTAATCGTAAGCCCACATTTTGGTGATCGTCATATGGTTTTGCGTCAAAGTTCCAGTCTTATCGGAGCAAATAACATTAACACTGCCCAAAGTTTCTACACTGGGTAACCGCTTGACAATGGCTTTCCGTTTGGCCATTCTTAACACTCCTAGAGCTAAAGTGACGGTGACAATAATAGGTAATCCTTCCGGAATGGCAGCTACCGCTAACGATACCGAAATTTGAAACATGTCCAACCATTCATTTCCTTGAACAATTCCTATGAGGAATATCACCCCGATTATGGCAAAACTGAAAATAGATAAATCTTTCCCCAATTTATCCATAGCTTGCTGTAATGGAGTTTTGGGCTTTTCAATTTCTGACATCATTCTAAACACCGCGCCAAACTCCGTCTTGGCCCCTGTAGACACAACGATCCCCGATCCATGACCATCTCTGACCAAGGTCCCCATGAATGCAATAGAGTTTCTTTCATTGATGGGGATTACGTCGTCACTACCGTTATAAATGACTTTTTCGGTGAATTTCTTCACCGGACGATTCTCACCTGTTAAGTTACTCTCGTCAATAGATAGATGCACAGCTTTGAATAATCGAACATCGGCAGGGATTCTGTCTCCTTGAGTAAAAGTGACAATGTCTCCAGGTACCAAAGACGATGCCAATACAGTAGAGGAGCTACCACTCCTAAGCAAATGAGCCTCTGCAGGCACAAGCTTGTTTAAAGCTTCCAACGACTTCTCCGACCTGTACTCCTGAACGAAACCCACAGTCACGACAATAAGAATGGCCAAAGTGATGGAAACTGCATCATCGATATTTTTCATCCAAAAACTGATCACCGCCGACCCTATCAACAACAATATCAACGGGTCCTCGTAAAACTTCTGAACAAACTTCAACGCAAGGCTGTCCTCATCGTCTTCAGCCAACTCATTTAGCCCGTGGATAGACCGTCTATTCAAAATATCTTGATTATTGGATAATCCCAACGCCAAATCTGTCTGCAACTCAGCCGCTGACTCCTCTACCGACAACTGACAGTATTTCCCCAGAACAGAGTTGGCTCTGGCCTCCAAAAGATTGGTTTTAGGCTGAAACGGGTTGTCGCCCATAGTGTAAAATTACCCGCTTACTGTTCACAATGGCAAATTCTCCCGAAAAAAAAGCCCGTACCCCTATTTACAATCTTCCTGTCTAGCTGCGCCCAAGATTGACCGTCTCTCTATCTCCTGTCTCCAGTTACAACCGATAAAGCTATTCCACGATGTAGCCTCGTAACGAAAATTTTTGCGAAAACGTAAAAAAGAAGGGTGTTGGCACTTATATAGTTGGTCACGTGATATCTATTTATAATAAAAGTCATAGTTAGAGACTTGGGGATGTAGGTTGAGATGGAATGAAGGTGGTGGTGTGATGTGAAACGAGACAAATCAAGAAAGACCGTTTATGGTGGCGAAAGCAGCTTTGCTCAATCGATTCATGATTGCTAGCCCCTCGTTGGTTTCGTCGACCCCTTCTACGAAGATCAAGTCGACACCCTGTTCATCTACTTCTCTTAATGCTGCAAACAAATTATGGGAGATCTCTGATCCTTCCAGACCCAAATCCTTCTCGATTACTATAGTGTTATTGGGGGCTGGAGCGAAATACTTTGATTTTAGCAATGCAATTTTGGTAGTAGATGGATCAATGTTGTTGTCATGGATGTATTTGGTTATGGCAGTGATACCATCGTCACAATTGAGGAATAGCACCACTTTAGCGGCGGGAGAATAGTGACGGTATTTCATTCCTGGGGTTCTCACCGGTTCATTCTTGCCTGCCATCTTCTTGGCTACGGTGATATTGTTCCATTCGGCTCCCCCAAATCGTTTTATGTCTTCCAATGAATATCCTCCCGGTCTGAGTAGCATAGGAGGAGACGAAATCCCGTCGACAACCGTTGATTCTAAACCCACATCACATGGCCCTCCATCTAGGATATATGGGATTTTTCCGTTCAAATCGTGGAAAACGTGGCTGGCTAGAGTGGGACTGGGTTTTGTGGATGAATTGGCCGATGGGGCCGCTACAGGGGTATCGCTCAATGCAATCAAGGCTCGAGCAATGGGATGGCTAGGTAGTCTAACAGCAAAAGTGTCCTGATTCGCCGTCACCAACTTGGAAATGGGCGAGTCCTCGCCGATAGGCAATAAGATTGTCAATGGTCCTGGCCAGCATTTTTCAAGTAGCTGGTAGTATATATGGGGGAGTTCGTAGTCTTTCGGTAATAGTTTTCGCTTCAACTGTTCGATAGATGACACATGTACGATCAATGGGTTATCTGCTGGGCGATTTTTCGCCTTATAGATGTTAATCACAGAATTATCTTCTAATGCTGATCCTCCAAGGCCATACACTGTCTCTGTAGGGAATCCTATGGGGTTATTTGTGGTTTTCAACTCCTTTGCTGCGATTTGGAGATTTTGCAATGTCTCTTCATCTGTAATAGTCGGAAGGTTTCCGGAACTGAATGCCACCGATTTGGGGTCTACTTTGAGTATCTTGGTGTCAAACATCTTCTTCTTTGTAGTAAATGAGCTGAGAAGATGCCCAAATCTCATAAAACAAGATTCTGATACAGTTTTGCGATGAGATTATCGCGAAATCATCGATTTTTGGCTGCAAAATTGAAGGAGAGAGGGAGTTTTTGATAATTCAGGGGAGAAAAGAGATCAGAGGGTGAGCAGAGAAGGAGAATAGGACTTGATTGGAGACTCGAGAGATTTAGGCGACTTTTTCAACTGAATTTGCTTCAATTTTCATGGATATTGAATATAGTCATTACGCTTGAAATGAGAATTTTAGCAGAAATCACAAATTGTTTCCTATTTTATTATTATCTTTTACTACTAATAACGATGCAAAAAGGTGTATGGGGGTGTATCATAGACACTTAGGGATATTAGGGATATCAAGGAGACAATGGCCCCGAAAGGGATCATTTTATTCTAAATTTAGCTTGTAGTTTCCTGATTTTCTTTCAATGAACTAAAGTTACCCCAGACTGCATTTCAACTGAATCTGGAAGTTATTGTCCTGTCTTTCAATACTAAGGGAAGTGGAAATCTGTGGGGGCTTTTCTAACTCTTAACGTGTTTGGAAGAATCACAATGAGGATGCACCACAAAGAATAACATCGCAGATGAATGACTGGGGATAAATGAAATCAGAGTAGTTATAACACCCAGAGGAAGCTATAATGCCCCCGATTCTATTTTTGAACCACCACCAACAGGGGAACTCTAAGGACCCCTGAAAAACTATAAATTTCAGCGATATGCTCCGTTTTTTTTGATATACCAAGTTGCAAAGAATTCTAAACAAGACAATTTGCATATGTATACCGAGTTCACTGATGCCGAAATCGATGTCTTTGCTGAGGAGCTCAACAAGTGTCTTGAGGAAGATTCTGAAGTAGGTGCTGTTTCATTGCCCAATGCGGGAACCCCTCCGCCCAGTAGTAGCTCTTTGGGCGGATCTGGTTTAAGGGTCGCTTCGAGGCCCAAGACGACTCCAAACAGGACTAGAATAGTTACACCACCCGAGTTGCCCACTCCACCAAAAGAGACAGCTTCATATGGTACAGCCAAGAAACCAGTTACTAAGGTAACGATTTTGGAGGAATGTGCTCCTCCAAGAAAACATTCTAGGGAACAACCTTCAAGACAGTCACCCCCTACTAAATTGACGCTTTCGGAAATTGAGAGCACCCAAACTCCAACGGTTTCACAAATCCTTTCGAATGCCAACGATCCCTTGTTATCTTCATACGATAGTTCATATGATTTCTCCGACTTCGATATCGAGACATACTTCGAAATAGACCAATGCGTTAATCCAAGCCAATTACTAAGTTCCCCAATGTTTGATTCTGCTGAGTCTCAAACCAACGTGAACCCCGGTTATTTGGACGAATTTAGGGTACTTGTAGAAGAAAATTATCCTGAAGATGATGTTCGTGATACCAGAAATGAAGCTTCAACCGGGAATCTTGGGTTGGCGGACAATATCGAAACGGTCGGTCAAAGATATAATGAAGGGTCAAGCAAAGACATGGAACCACTCGAGGATGAGGAGAATCCTTTCAACCTTGACGAGTTCCTCAAATCAGTGAAACAACTAACTGAGGAACAATTGATCAAGTTCGTTAACAAAAAGCAAAATGAAGTGATTGACCCCGAGACTGGAGAATTGGTTAAAAAGAAAAGGGCAACTTCAGCCTTCAAGAAGCCTAATAACGAAATTTGGAAGAGAATTGGAAAAGTCTCCACCACTAAAGCTACGGTAACGACTGGTTCTTGTTACAAACCTCCTAAGACAAATGCAAGATTGTTCCATGAAATTGGCGAGGACCTTCAGCAGCCAAAAAAGCAGTTCAAAACCAACCCTTTCCCAGCTATTAGATACCCGGCTCCACTTCAAACCTCACAAAGAGTTAAGGATTCATTCAAAACGATTCCCAACGGTGGTACAACCATATATCTCCCGTTGAATAGGATTAGATATACTCGAGGAGAAGCATATGTTGAAGTCTTGAAAAATGCAACTCAGCATCTCCCCCATATCGCCTACTCCTACGAAAAGCCACCGAAATCGAAGGAGTTGTATTCTGGGGAGATATTCCGCTGCTTATTGAATCCCGATGGTGGTGAGATAACCAGATCAAGACAAGCAATGTGTCCTTATTGTGCTAAGCCAACGTTCATCACGTTGAAATGTTCCAGTTACACCCAGCATTTGTCATATGTTCACGGAATTGGAATCAAGGGAACATATCCCTCTCCAATTAATTATCAAACTGAAAGATCCAACAAGCGGTATAGACATAGCTGTGAATGCCCTGTTTGTCATGAGGTGTTAGCTCTTAGGAGTGCTGTGAATACAGATGTCCAGGAGCTCAAAAAGTACTGCAGGCACTTTAGGGATGCTCATAGATGGCTGAATGCTAAGCTTGAGTTTGAAAATGCAAAGATCATTCTAGCTAATTTGCAAAGGAGTGAAAACAATCTACCACCACTTCCTCATCTCGATGGTGAGATCCAGCAATTTCCAATAGATTGTACCCAAATTGACCAAGGCGATGCAGGCAGTGAGATAATGTTTTGAGATGATGTGATGAGATTCAAATGATAATGATATGAATAATGATACTTTGTATTAAATATGTCAATGTAGTAATTTTTTAACTCCAATTTTCTCAGAAGAAAACATGTTCGGTGATGATTCTCTTCTCTTCATCGGAAAGCTGATTGTAAAACCCTTCAAAATTGCCAATATTCTTTGCTACACATTCTTTGAAAAACTGTACCAATATGTTCTTCAACCCATCATCAGTTGAGTCCTCATGGTTATCTTCGTCGTCAGATTCGACATAAGATTTGAGTTTTTCGTAGTTTGGCACCCCAATATCCTCTAAATCTTCCCAATTGTCATCATCTTCCTCGTTTTCTTCTTCGTTTTGTGGCAAATAATCGTCAGCATTTGGTTGTTGAAACTGAAAGTCTAATTCACCAACTAAAAGTTTGATGATTTTCAAACTTGCAGATATTTGGGTATACTGTTGTGGCCGTGATTTCGTCATAGACCGGGTCATGATCTTGTCCCCCTCATAGGGGATGATGTCACCGTTTACAATTAAATTTTCCACTCTTTCGTCTCCCACAGAATAGATTTTGGCGAGAGCCAATGCGTTTTGCTTAATCTTTTCATAGCCTCTTGTCACTTCGAACGACAGGAGCCACATGGGTAATACAAGTGACAACGCTGGTTTTTCTTCGTCTGTTTTAGGGTCATTCAAAACATTGGAACTGAGAAAATTGATCATCATTTCAGGAGCTAACAACACCAAATTACAGAATAACATGATGAGATTTTCAATGGTGACAATCTCTTTGGTGACCACTAGTCTTTCAGCTGTAGCCTTCAAAATCTGCGATAAGAACTCATCTCCTAGCTGTAGCTGGAACTTGTTGACCAACGATGTGACAATGTTACCGCTATTTAGTGCCGCTCTATCGGACAATTGTGGAGACAAAAACTTGTGAACAATGTTTAATAACGACAGCATTCCTGATTCCCCCGAAGAATCGGTATAAGAAGGAAACCACTGAGTAGCACACTGTAATAAGCTATTAAATAAGCCCCCGCCACTCTGTAAGAGTTGATCGTCAGTAGCAACTAAAAGGAGCCTTTTCACCATAGGAAATGTGATATTAAAAATTTCTTTAGGTAACACCTTTTCATTTCCTGAAGCAGGCACCGAATCGATGATTATAGCCAATAAATCCAAACTGAGGTCTACAGCTGGAGAATACTCCACTCCATTACTACTGAAAGCTTCATTTATGACATTGAATATTACTGGTAACGACTTTTCACAGCAATTTTTATACTCTTCAAGGGATAAGCTCTTTAATAGAGTGGTTAAACAACTGGTAGACTCGACAGTAATTTGGACATTTCCAGGGTTCTTGAAAGAAATTTTCAACACCAAGTCAATTACAGAAAGCGAATCGATTATTGTACAATTTGAAGCAAAACCACTGTCCAAATCAATGCACACAGTTAAAGCTTCCAACAAAACTACTAAGGCATCGTCTTCACTCTCATCCAAAAGACTCAGAATTAACCTGAATATGGAAACTTGAATCGAGTGTTTGAGGCCGTCCTCAGTAATCAAGTCTCCCAAGTCGATCGAGTTGAAATAAGTACTGCAACTAATCAATGCAGACGCTTTTATGATATTTGCATCACTATCAGCGTAGGCGACTTTACCCACAAAGTCTATCATCATCAAAAATGAAGTTATAATCGTGTCGTTATTGAAAGAATTTTGGAACTTCTCAAATAACTTGGGTAAAGCTAAAAATACCCTTGATGCCAACAAAGGGCGACGATCATCATCACCATAGCCAACCAAGTTAGTGATGGCTTGTAATAATTGTAATAAATTAACATCACTGCTACCAAGGTCACTGTCATCGTTTTGACATAATGCTTCTAACAAAAAAACGCAAGATTCTCCATGAATCCATTGAGTGAAGCTTCCATTTATTATAGCGGACGATAAAAATCTGAATATCTTTTCTGAGTCGATAGTGTTCAATTCCGTTAAAAACTCAGTCATAGAATCCCTCACCGATACAAACCCCGATAATCCAGTAACGTCGTTAATGAGCTCATTAATGTCCGACTCATAGGTTTCTATCATTTCTGATGTCAACGTCGATACGTCGATAAACTTGTTGACGAGGATCTCGAAACTGTTGTCGTTACATCGTTTGCTTATATTCTGTGAATGCTGGATGAGTCCTAGTAGACTTATTATCTCGTTTAGAATATTAGTGACATCCTGAAGAACGTCCACATCTCCGTTGGGTTGAAATGCCGCCTCAGAATGATTGCCGATACTCAAATACTTGGGTAATAAGTAATCAAAATCCCGAAGCAAAGTGTCAAAAATCTCCAGTTTGACATCTTTCGGCACAATCTTGTTAAAACTTCCGATCATAGCTGATAGCACAGAATAGACAGAAGTTCTATATTCTAGCTCGAGGAAATCAAAAGTTGCTGAAGACGCCGCTAGAGACACTGAATGAGACAATAATCGAGAAAATATGTGACTGCTCACTTTGATATGATCGTACACCGCTGACTTTCTCGTCGGGTGACTGAAAGCTTCAGGGCTCGTCAAGATGCTCAACACGTTCTTGTATAGTTTCACTGCTGACAACTTGACTCCCGAAGGCAATTGCTGAGATAAGATCTCAATCAAATGGTTGATGATTTCAGAACCAATGCCCCCGTCCCAGAACTGTTCTTCAGTGACCAAATCATCAAACAAGTCGTTCAACACTTGAAGACCGCCTTTCATGGCGTTTGCGTTGGAATAATCCTTAGTTTGCTCATAAAGAACCTGGAGCAAATCCGGCCATTCGTCAGGGTAATCAACAACAGCAATCTGAACAATGACGTAGGAAGCACCGTTTCTGATTTTGGAGTCCGTAGTAGAAGTTACAAGCGATATTAGTGACTGTCTGATCAAAACCTTCAACTCTTGGTTTATAGCAGTACCAGTAAAAGATTCAAAGCCAATTGACCAATATTTCGGCACGATTCTCCTCAAATGTAACAAACAAGACTGTCTAAAGTCCACAGGATACGTTTGATCGCCGGCTAATTGCATTAAACTATACGCCACGTTGGAAGGGTCGTGGGAGACCAAATGATTGAAAGAAAGCTCAGCATGACGTCGAACGTTATTGTCAGAGCTGTTCTGTCCATCTACCAACTCCACCACTCCATTGCTCTCTGTCATAATGTCAGAGAGTACTTAAATCTTGTCAAAGAAAACTTTCAAAAGACGCGAACTTTTGATCCTTTTTATATAAAGACTTATCTTAGGCGTAAACTTCGGAATAAACGATATTTATTTATTAGAAGAAAATTGTATAAATTAGATTAAAATAAGTATAAGCTGGTATGTCGAATTTACTCTATCCTGCTTTAAAGGATGTGGAACACACTATTCCTATTGAGAGATTGAATATCTTGAGAAACCAAGTAGATGCTGAAAAGCCTGATCCCAGCTCGCAATCATTGTTTAACTACGCTTGGGGTCTAATTAAGTGCAAAGGGCATAAGTACCAGGAAGAGGGTATTGCCATACTAAAAGAGTTGTATAAGAAGGATCCTGAGATCCGCAAAGACTGTTTATACTACTTATCTATGGGGTCATTGAAGTTGGGGGATTACGCCAGTGCACGGCAATACATTGAGGAATTGTTGAAGATTGAGCCGGAAAACAGCCAGGGGATGGCGATGAAGAGTGTAATTGAGGATAAGATCACACGAGAGGGGTTGATATCGCTTGGGATTGTGGGGGGAGCTCTTGCGGTGGGAGTGGGGTTGATTGGAGCGTTGGTGAGAAGGCGGAAATAGGCGGCGGGTCCTTTTGACTAAGTAAAGGTGGTTGAAGGACGCAGAGTAGTGGGGGTTGTTAAGATGGAGAGTATAATAAGTAGTATATATAAGTAGATTTGGAGAGTGATTAGTAGTGAATTGATATGGAGAGTGATAAGTAGTATGAATTGATTTGAAAAGTAGTGGTAAATGCTATGAATCGATTTGAGAGTAGTATTAAACAGTAGAAATTGATTTAAAAGGTAGTGATAAGTAGTTAAAAAGATATGAAGAGTAGTATTGAACAGTACAAATCTTTTCAAGAGTAAACAGTACAAACTGATTTCAAGAGTAGTATTAAACGGAATAAATCATTTGAAAGTACAATAAGTGTTAAATGCATCATCAGACAGCAGTTGACTCTAAAGAGACCTGAAAAGAAGTAACATCACCGCATTTAAAGACCTATCAGTGATCCTCAATGTGTAAATAAACGTGGAAATTAAAACTGGCGATACTTTAACTCCACCATTAGTTGCGAAATACCTATCCCTAAAGATATGGTTCCCTAAAAGACAGATTATACCGGGCCCAATCGAGTGTAACAACCCTAGTGACTGCACGAGGAAGCAGAATTATCGAATCAATCTTTAAATAACCCTTACGTCTGCTTTACAGACTTTATTAGAATCCACAAAATGATTCTGACAATCTGGTGATGTTTTAGATAACGGCGTGCGACTGATGCCGATTGAGGATTTGGGTCAGCGCGTCGCTGACAGAGTAATTGAAGAGTTTAATCGCATTAAAACCAAGGCAGGCAAGCCCGTGGTGCGAAGTAACGGTACTAGAGAATGGACAGTGGTAGCGTCGATTGTATTGATACAACGAGAAGAGATTCGGCCTCTCTGCATCACCACCGGGGTGAAAACGTTGCCGGACAAAGTGAGAGACTATTCCCAGGGATTGATGGTTCATGACACCCACGCGGAGATTCTAGCGATTCGTGCGTTCAATCGGTTCCTTATCGATGAATGTCAGCGTCCTTCGGAGTTGGTGGAGAGACATGATGGTGGTTTCAGATGGAAGAATGAGGTGAAGATTGCATTGTTCATTAGTGAACCTCCGTGTGGCGACGCTTCGATGACACACCTAGCAAACGGCGCTGAAGACAGCACTCCTTGGAGTGAACAATCGGTTGACCGGGCCACAGATAACGCAGACACTGGCACGGAACTGCCTCGACGGAAGAAACCAAAGATTGTTCGTGGAAGGAGCCACTTTGATAAACTAGGCGTCGTACGAACTAAACCCGGAAGACCTGACTCCCAGCCTTCATTGAGCAAGTCTTGTTCCGATAAACTTTGCCTCAAACAGTTGACAGGACTCAATAATGCTGTTACCAGTGAATTCTTCCAAAAGGTGTTTCTCGATTACTTGGTGTTGAAAGCAGATAACATCGACGACGAAGATATAGCCCGGTGTTTTTACCACAGGTTTGATATAGCTAGTCATCAGCTAAAGGTTCTAAGCTATGAAAGGGACAATTTTGGCTATCACAAAGCTTCCGGGGCCGTAGCATCACCAAACTGTATGGTTCATATTGACGATACTCATGTAATTAACAACGGAGTTAAACTAGGCTGTTACAGGAAGAATCAGCCCCCAAAGAAGGGAGGCGAGAGTATTCTATGTAATTATCGTATGATCCACGATAGTATGAACTTAGTAAGCTACAGAAGTAACACCTACCTGCAGTTCAAACAGGGTCAAGAACGACAGAAGTTGGTAAAAAAAGGTAAGCACTATCTAAAGAACTGGACCTGTAGTGGTGTTGACGATTTTTCTATAAATATATAGCAAAAATGTGACGAAAACGGTCCTGGGCATACCATCGGAGAAGAGAATCCCCAAGGCTGACGGCAAGAGCACATTGGCTAATTCTCATCAGAATCTGATGGCCCTTCATCGTCTTCACTTTCATTATCTCCAATCTGATTTTCCAATGATATAGCGTATTCTGCACTCTCCAACAACTCCTTCAACTTGGCGTTGTCCCTGACATAATTGACAGGCTTCAACTTGAAGTTGTCAACGATTCGAGGATCAGATCCCGCATCGATCAAGTTATCCACCACAAAAATCCCATGATCCGCCTCTTCGTTGGCGTATTTCACCGCCAAATGCAATGGAATTTGTCCTTCTCTATTCTTAGGGTCGATTTCCACCCCTTCAATATCCAAAACAATATCAAGAAATTCCCAATTGCCTAGTTGACAGGCCAAATGCAACGGAGTGTTATTTGTTATCACTTCTCGGGTGGAGTTGATTAATTCCGACAATTTGGTATCGTCATTGTTTAATTCGGACTTGATCTCCAACAACAACTCGGTGTTGTTCCTTCTAGCGGCTTCCAATATCTGTTCATTGTGAGAGGCTCCTATTTCTGACATAGCTACTCCAGTGGAATTTCGCATTCTTTGAGAAATCCTCCATTACTGTCTGGGGAAAGGGCATTTTCGCGGCCAACCATGAGAAATTTGGGGGTATGCTCACTGTTAATGGATGAGAGTCGCGATGTGCTGGGGGGTGGGTTTTTCCAGGGGATCTTTGGGGGTCAATTGGAGGAAATCACTAAATTTGACAATTGCTCTGTAACCAGGAGTCGAAATCAAAATCTAATTGGTTCATAAGATAGCCACGATCTCACGCTACTATTTCAGATACATTGAGCTTGAAGCAGCACATCAAAGTCTAGTAATTGTCGAAAGGACTAATTTTAATGGCAGTGAGAATCTGCGATAATAAATATTTCCCTGCCGACTTTATTGATTCAGAACTAAACAACTATGGTGAAACCAATTGTAGCTCCTTCGATCTTAGCCGCCAACTTCGCCAACCTAGGCTGCGACTGCCACAAAGCGTACAACGCTGGTGCCGATTGGCTTCATATTGACGTCATGGATGGGCATTTTGTCCCCAACATTTCTTTGGGGTTGCCCATCATTTCCAGTTTGAGGGCTGAAATTCCCAGGGCGGAGACCAAAAGCTTCTTTGACTGCCACATGATGGTATCAGAACCAGAGAAATGGGTGCCGGAGATCGCCAAAGCCGGTGGAGATCAGTATACTTTTCATTATGAAGCAACCGAAGATCCAGTAGCTTTGGTTAAGTTGATCAAGAGTCACGGCATGAAAGCCGCCTGTGCCATCAAACCAGGCACACCTGTTGACGTGTTGTATCCTTTAGCTGCTGATCTTGATATGGCGTTGGTAATGACCGTAGAGCCTGGTTTTGGCGGCCAGAAGTTCATGGCTGATATGATGCCCAAAGTTGAGGATTTGAGAGCTAAATTCCCCCAATTGAACATCCAGGTCGACGGCGGTTTGGGTAAGGATACTATCCCTGCTGCGGCTAAAGCTGGAGCCAATGTCATTGTTGCTGGGACTTCGGTATTCAAGGCTAGTGATCCAAAAGAGACTATTGAGTTTTTGAAAGCACATGTTGCTGAGAATTTGAAGTCGAGAGGTTTATTGACTTAGCAGGCTCAGGTCGGGTCATAAGGGCTGGAACTAGTTCAATAGGCTGGTTTACATGATATCCATAATATACACTTCATTGAGATTTATTTCAAGTTACCGTGATTTGAATCGAAATAATCCCTTTTTGTTCTCTACTGAAAATATGTTATATCAAAATGAGCCCCTAATCATGTTTTCTACCGAAAATTTGACTTATATCGAGATAAATCCCTTATGTTTTGACCGAAAATATGACTTATATCAAAATATACACCCTAGTTAAACTATTTCGTCATCTTCTTCTAACTTACAAACCACCTAGAGGCTAGAATGATTGGGTACCCACAATAGTACCTTCAGCATCAGGCTGTTTCTTTATTTTCAGCAAGTCATTACTATTTATCGTGTCGAAAACCAACATTCTTAACGTTTCTGCTGCAGATTCTTTGACATTATTTTCTTCAACCTCCATTTTAGCATCGATATCTTTCGTAAGCAACTCCTTCCTCTTTTCATTGTACTTTTGGTTTCTTGCCAACTTCTTCGCTTTCTTATTGGACAACGTCTTGGTGGTCAATTCGGTGGTAATGGGGATCTTGCCCGTATACAATGCGATGGATTTAGAGTCTCGAGGAGTGGGAAGGGTATCTTCGTTATAACGACCGTTGGAAGATCTGGTCGACAGCTTGATCCTGGAAGATCGTCTTCTGCCTAGTGTGGCGGCATGGCTGTTCTTCAAGATCTTATTTTTTGGTTTATTAATGGAATTCCTCGATGGCATCTTGAAGATTTTTAGTGAGATGAGATGGAAATCTGCGAAAACAGAAGATGCTACACTTTCGCCGCTGCAGCCAAAGTCACTAGATAAGTCATCTACAGCTAGAGGGTGTTGGAGTGTCGTTGGAAGAGAAGAAGACATAAGGGGGATGATAAAAAAAAAATCTCCCGGGGGCGAGTCGAACGCCCGATCTCAAGATACCTGAGGTGATACTTTACAGTCTCGCGCTTTAAACCAACTAAGCTACCAGGAGAATTTCTGAAGAAAAACGCCAGGGGTTATTTATAAGTGGAATGGAAAGAAAAAAGAAGAGGGAATGTAAAAGTCACAGAGGACTCTGGAGTGGGTATATCTATACCTGAGAGGCGTTTTTGACTCTAATCTTGTATATATGTACTCACAAGTAATAAATATCTATGTACAATTGTGTCTATATTACAACTAATCCAAAACATTACCTTTGCCTAGTATACCATCGATTTGTTTCAAAGATACTTGATACAACAAAAGCATGATGGAGCTTTGAATACCCGTCCAGATGAATCTGGGGCCCACCCCACTGAACATTCCCAATATACCTTCGTTTCTATAGATCGACGCTAATGCTTTTAGGGTGGAAATCTTAGTAGCGGGGTTAGTTTCGGTAGCTGTCTGAATTCGGGTCTTTATTACATCAAGAGGAGTAGTTATAACCCCTGCTAGTCCCCCAGCAGCAGCCCCCGTCGATAATTCACTGGAAATTGGTAATTCTTCAGTTCCGTGGTAAATCATGGCAAACTGTCTGAATCTTTCGTAGAATGCAAATTGCAATGCACTGAAGGGTAAGTCTCTGAACAACGTTTCTTTGTAGCCAAATACAAACGCTTGAGGACCTTCTGTCTTCGCAATAGTCTTTATGGCATCTATTAATCCTTTATAATTGTAACCTGAATCTTTAGTGTATGGGTTATTGAATCTTCCTTGAAGCTGGAGTCGGGTTTTTAACACCTCTGACGGCACGTAGAACACACTGGAGGCCAAATCCCCCAAAATCCCTGCCATGAAATAGGTGAGAGTCTCGTTTACGTGAAAATCTCTGATTAACACTCTTTTGCTGTATTCGTAGACTCCAAAAAATGCACTGGTGGAAGGAATGGACCCAAGTATTGCCGGAGTGTAGCCACCGTACAAGCCTCGGAAAAATCCCTCTTCTTTCAAGATCGTAGTGTAGGCAGGAATCATATGCTTATACTTTATGTTGTGGGATAACCCTTGCTGTCTGGTTTTGACCGTGTCCAAGGAATGCATCGAGCTGTCTCCTACCATTCCGCCGAACCCTCCGGCTACCATACAGTTGAGGATGGGAGATGGCTCTTTGGAAGAATCTCCATTAATGTCGTCATCCACCTGGACAGTTTCCTCCTTATGATGAGGATAACCTAGGGGAACAGATGGCGTCATCCAGGATACTTCCATAGTAGTCTAGCGGTGGTAAAAAGTGAATGAAAGGAATATCTTGAATTATCGTATATCAGAGCCAACTTGGCGTAATATCTTTTTCAATGATGTTTTTGCCGGAGAAATTTCACACCTAGGTACCTTTATCAACGAAGAGCGATGGGGTTTATTACGAACACTATTTTCACCTCCTACAATAGTTCAGTGCCGTGGTTATCTTCAACAACCTCTGTCAACTTTATTTTTGAAACGAGTGAAAAAAAAAATCGCGGGACTCTTGATTTGATAATACTATGATATGAGACTAAACTCGGTGGCTAGGGCTTTCAGAAGTCCTTGGAAGGCCGTTCGTGGCTACAGGGTGTTGGCGATTGAATCGTCATGCGATGACAGTTGTTTGGCGCTTTTAGAGAAGAAACCTGGCGAGAAACCACGAATTATTGATGAACTGAAGACAACTTTAAATTCCCAATCTACGGGAGGAATAGTGCCCACAAGAGCCCAGGAATTCCACCAGCAAGTGCTAGGGGGAATGATAGCAGACTTTAGTCGACGAAATGGGTTTTCGGCTTGTCCTCCCGATATAATCTGCTGCACAAGGGGCCCGGGAATGGTGGGACCATTGTCTGCGGGGTTACAGCTTGCTAAAGGCTTAGCTATAGGCTGGAATCGCCCTTTAGTCGGAGTACATCATATGCTTGGACATATCCTTATCTCCAGGCTTCCAGAGACTGACCGGCCGGAGATAAATCCTCCGGAGTATCCCTTTTTAAGTTTACTTTGTAGTGGAGGACATACGATGTTGGTGCTTCTGAGGTCACTTACAGACCACGAAATCATTATCAATACTTCAGACATTGCTGTGGGCGACTCTATCGATAAATGTGCTCGAGAATTGGGGATAGAAGGTAACCTATTAGGAAAGGAGTTGGAGAAATATATCCATAATCTTCCTCCGTATCTAATAGAGGAATTCAATAGGATCCAGACAGAAACCAGGGATAATGAGTTTGGATTCAAGCTAAAAAGGCCGTTAAGGGGGCCACATAATCCAGCGATACCCGATGACATCATATTCACGTTTTCTCCATTTTTGAGTACTATTCAACAGTGGAAAACCACCCATCAATTGAACGACCGCTCGAGACTGTTTTTAGCTTTTAAAACTCAAAAACTCATTTTTGACCATATTATAGACCGAGTGAATATTGCGTTGGTCAAACATGGACTTGTCGGAGAAAATGAAGTCAAGGGAGATGGCAAATTCAAAGGGGTTCGGAGCTTGATCTTGTCAGGCGGCGTTGCTTCCAATAAAGCGTTTAGAACGACACTCCAGCGTAATTTGAAGTTGCATCTTGTTACTGAAGAAGATAGTGACTTTCAGTTCCATTTTCCCGATGTTAGACTATGTACAGATAATGCTGTGATGATTGGGGTGGCAGGGATGGAGATATTTGAGACTTTGATGAAGACAACCGACTTGAGTGTGTTGCCGATAAGGAAATGGCCAGTGAATGAGTTATTGGAGGTTGACGGGTGGATAGATGCGGATAGGAGTTATGTTGAGGGAGTAATTACCGCTTAGGTGACAAGGGATTGGAGTCGTATTCTTCAGCACGATTTCGATGTAAATAGTAGTCACAGTATTGCCGTCAATTTAGTTACCATGTTGATGCATGTAATATTAACTTATAATTGATGAGAAAATCAGACTCTTCGCCTTTTTCTTCTGGGGGGTAACACTTCCTCATCTTGTTCCTGCCCCTCTTCCGCCTCGTTGTCGTAACCGTCATTACCATCGTCGATATCGCTGTTCTCATTATCGATATTATCATCTACGCCTTCTCCTTCATCATATTCATGTTCCTCCTCAACTCGGGACACATACGCCTCCTCGTCACTCAAATCGACATCTTCATCGTCAAACCCGTCACCAAAAAAATCTCCCTCGACGTCTCTGTGGTCAAGATAACTTTCTGTTATATTATGGGTCTTGATCAAATCCTCCCAAGTAGCATAATCAAATGACGCAATATGGTGAATAGACTGCAGCTTATCCTTTCTTACGGCTCTCATTTCCGCCTTATCGACCATAGAAACCATGGGTATATCATTTTCAACCAAAAGTTTCAACCTCCCATCCCTGATCAAGAAACTGGTGAAGAAAAGGTTCTCTACAGACTGAGAGAATGACGTGGGGTCTATAAAGAACTTGAAAAAGTTCACCGCACCCGACTTCTGCTGTTGTTTCTGGACAAACTGTCGAAACACCCCTCGTACCAAATGGGCGGTATTATGTTCATCGTTCTCCAAGTCGTCTAGTTCAACCTGCTGGGCCGTGGTAGTGCTCAATCCTCGCGTATCGTCAATCACTCGCCGCTTACTGCGGACTTTCTTCTCTGTCTCCAACGGCCCATTCAAAAACTCCATTGGAATGGGCTTTGCACTGACGTTGTAAAAAAGCAACCCTAATTTCAACCAGTTGAAGCAGTTGAACCGCTCCTCATTGACTTCAGCGTCCTCTACAACTCGCTGCTTGGTTTTAGTCGCATAACTGTCGTCGACCAAGTACTGGGACAAGGCGCTGACAAAGTCTCCGGAGTTCAAACTCCGGCCAAAATCTCCCAACTTCAAATTTTTGGCATTGACAGCAGCATAATTCGAGGTATCGTTCAACGCTTGAGCGTCGCTGTAATGGATTGACATGCTGGAGGATTTGTGGACAACGTCATAAAGCTGCTCCAATTCTCGCAAGTTCTGGAGAAGCGCTGAGGTTCCTTCACCTTTGAAGGCAAGGAGTCCGGTTTCCTTGAGCTTCTTGCGATATCTGTCATATTGCTGAACAATGGCGGTTGTGGGAACTTTCCCCTTCCTTTTTAGCGCTATCAAGTTGTCTATCTCGTTATGTATTGACTCAGCAGGACTGGAAGTTTCCGTAGACCGTAGTTCTGTGTCTGATGTCATTGTGTAAGGCGGTGGACTTGATTTGGAGTGGAATAGGTGGCGGTTACGGCAGTATTTATAAGATATAAACTAAGGAAATCTGTGGTTTTTATATATTTTCGGAATTCGCGTGCGCGGCTAATCAAAAGTGATAGATCAGAAGGTGATAGTATACTTAATTGGCGGTTTGTGGTCGATATTGCAGTGGAATTGGATGGAAGAACTTGTTGTGACATCCAGAAGGTTATAAATCGCGTTAAACCATTTTTTAGGCTTCATTTTCAGTATTTTTGGTGGTAAATCATGGCGATAGTCAAACTCACTCAAACTGTAGTGAATAAAATAGCTGCTGGAGAGATCATAATTCAGCCTGCTAATGCGCTCAAGGAAATGCTAGAGAACTCTATTGATGCTAATGCTTCGATGATAGACATTTTAGTCAAAGAAGGGGGGATTAAGTTGCTCCAAATCACAGATAATGGCGATGGTATTGACAAAGACGACTTGGAATTATTGTGTGAGCGGTTTGCTACGCTGAAGTTGACGAAATTCGAGGATTTGGACTCTATTGCGACGTACGGCTTTCGAGGTGAAGCTCTAGCTTCGATATCGCAGATTGCACGATTGTCTGTAATCACAAAAGCTAGGAATGCCTCGTCTCCTTTGGCATATAAGGCATATTATCTCAATGGAAAGCTAGCAGGGCCGAATTTTAAGGGAGAATCTGTGGATCCGAAGCCCATAGCGGGTAAAGAGGGTACACAGCTTATCGTAGAAGACTTATTCTATAACGTTCCGTCGAGATTAAAGTCCGTAAGATCGAAAAATGATGAGTTTTTGAAGATTCTCGATGTTGTGGCCAAGTACTCCATTCACACCGAGGGAGTTGGGTTCAGTTTAAAGAAATTTGGTGATTCCCAGCCCTCTTTAATCACACGTCCTAGTTTATCGTTGAGAGATCGAATAAGACTTGTCTACGGGTCAGAATGTGCTAACGAATTGTTGGAAGTAGATATTCCAGCTCGCTCTGATTTGGGATTGGTGAAGGTCTCAGGGGTAATAACCAGCTGTAACTTCAACTATAAGAAACGGATGCAGTCAATATTCTTCATAAACCATCGCTTGGTCAGCTGCGATCCTTTAAAGCGAGCTATCAACGCCATTTATCTGATATTCTTGCCGAAGGGCTATTCCTCGTTGGTATACTTGAGTTTAGAGCTCAATCCCAAAATCTTGGACGTTAATATACATCCAACAAAACGTGAAGTTCGATTTTTGAATGAGGAGGAAATAATCGAAGATATTACCACAGTAATTCATTCAACGTTGTCCAGCGTTGATTCTTCACGGATTTTCAAGTCCCATACATTAATGAAGCGGGAGAGAGACGACTCTGCCTCTTCTCAACTGCAGTACACGTCACAGAAGAAGTATCGTCAGGAGAATAAAATGGTAAGAGTTGATACCAGCCAGCCAAAGTTGAGTGAATTGATTTCTCAATCAAGGCCAGGACGATACATGGCTGTTTCGAGGGACGCATCTCAATGGGATGTAGGTAAAGATGTAACAGGGGTAGAGAGAACATCTCTGGAAAGTGATGTTGAAGCAGTGAAGAAGAAATCAGAGACAAGTGAGAGAGCAGCCAGAAAAATTTTAGCACAAGAGGATGAACTGGAGGATGTAGAATCAGACGATGAAGAATCAGAGGCAAACGATGAAGCTCGAGAAAAGGGAGCAGAAATACCGGAAGAAAAAGAAATCGAGCTGGAACAAAATCTAGCATTGGAAGTTTGTGAAAGAGAATCAGATCAGCAATATTTGGAAGAGGAAGACGACGAAGGGGAAGAGGAACAAGAAGGAGAAAAAGTAGAAGAACTTGAAGAGGAACAAGAAGGAGAAGAAGAACAAGAAGGAGAAGAAGAACAAGAAGGAGATGAAGAAGAAGTTGGAGAAGAAGAAGAGCTTTCAAAGTTTCTGCATACTGAACCGCTGGATATCCCATCACACGGTGTCATTGAAGAATCAACCGCCACACAATTCCCTGAAGTCAGCACCGTATTCCTGAAGGATGTAATTAAAGATAAAATAGAGGAAATCAACTCGACTCCCAAGAGTGCTGATATAGAGTCAAGGTTGAGCAAATTTAGCCACAACTCCTCTGTTACCCCTTTTGAGACCAAAAGCGAATATTCACTATTATCTCAGGCTATATTCACTGAGGACTCACCTCCCAAACTAACGAAACGTCCTGAGTCAGATCCAACCGCAGCTCGAAACGAGTCTCCAGATACTTCCATAACTTCCCACTCATCGGAAACCTACAGCAAGCCGCCAAATTTGGCCCTAGATTCATCTCGTCACCCCGAAGAAATCAAAACCAACAACCGAAAGAAAGTGAAGGTTCTTTTGGACAGCATAATTGAACTAAAGAATGAAACTGAAGCTTCAAGCAGCGAAGAATTGGCTTCCATCATGAGTAATTGCTCTTATATCGGAATTGCAGACGAAACTAAGAGACTTTGCTGTCTCCAACATGATGTCAATCTATACTTATGTGACTATGGGTCGTTATTGTACGATTACTATTATCACATTTCACTAAATGAGTTTTGTAACTACGGAATATTTGAATTTCCTCAGCCAATTAAGTTAGATGATCTATTGTCTCCTGTCTACAAGAACCCAACCACTACCATCATGGATAAGACCGAAGTGATCCACCAGCTAGTCACCATGAGAGAAATGTTCGAAGAATACTTCCAAATCAAAATCGTCAGTGAAGGTGATGAATATAGTCTCGCATCTTTGCCCATGATAATTCGAAATGTCAAACCCAGCTTCTCCAAATTGCCTTATTTCATATATCGATTAGGCAGTCGAGTCAACTACGAGGAAGAGAAGAAGTGTCTCGACGGAATTATCCAACAAATAGCCTTACTATTTGTTCCCGAACCAATCAAAGATAAGGAAAGGGAAACTCAAGAGATGAACCAATTTCTCGAATCAGTTTTTCCATTACTAAAGAGTTTCAAGCCAAAAAATGGGTCTGCGTTCCAAAAAATTGCCGACTTGCCTGGGTTATATAGAATATTCGAGAGGTGCTAGAATCCCCTCGGACATTGTTAAGAAATTGGGGTTTCAATGGCTAAACTGGGCATGAGAAAATTCATCTTCATGATAATATTCACGCGAATGTTGGGGAGAAAAAACTCACCGACTCGGTTGGACTAAGTCAGTTGATTGGTATTGTTTGATAAATCTGTATTGGTAACACGGTATTGGCGATGAGAATTGAGGAGATCAATGATAGTATACTTAAAACATTGAACTTGGGGTGTTTTCCCAAGGATATCTTGGTGCTTCAAGATAGTCAAGACTTTTTCCAGCAGTTGGTATTCATCGATTATCAGCTTCAGTTGTTGATCCAGAATGAGTATGATGGAAATGAGTTTCCGGGGAACTCTGGAGGGTCTGGTGACTCGACAGAAGAGAAGTTGAGCCAATTGATCGATTATACTGAGAACGTTGTTAGTAATTATAGTGATATTAACAAACAGTACCATGAGAAATTGTATTGTAGTGTTTTACTTGCCCATTTATATCACTTGAATTCCCAAAATGATATGGTATTTGATACTTTGAACTCCGTCACTGTGAACAGCAACTATCATCTGTCGGATAAATTGAGCCACAGCTGTAATAAGTTTTTGAATTATCTTGTTTGTCGATACCACGTCTTGACAGGCATCACTAATAATGGCACTAACTATAAGTTATGGATTGAGTTTTTATTCGATAAGGAGAAACCGTTCTCCAAGTCCGAAATCGCTGGGAACCATTGGTTGGAAATTTTGTTCAAATACTTAAGTTTGACACTTAGTGGTAATGGGCAACAGAGAATTACATTTGAAGATGTTTTGCTGTTGAAAATCAAGGATAATCAACAATCATTCATCAGATACTGTAATTATTTGGTAAATTCCAATATCAAGCTTGTTAATAAACATTTCAGATCAGAATATAGTAAGTATTTGAACGACGTCATTTCAAAGGAGACAAAGAACGGAAGTAAGCACTTCCCCAATGCCAATGAGAGCAACGAGAAGATCGATGATTTCGTGAGTAACTTATATTCTTCCATGAGTGGGAAGAAGTTAATTAGCCTCAAAACAAGTAAGAGCTATTTGATAAAGTTGTTCGAGAACTCCTATCAGAGTCAAACGGTTTTGTCCAACTACATCAAAATTTTGCTTGAGTTGGATGAATACGACGAAGCCTTTGCTGGTTTCAAAACGTATATAAATTATGTTGAAAAAGATGAGGAAATCAACAAAGGATTGATCCATGATATCATTGATATTATTGACATTTATTCTGTTTGCTTGAGCAAATTTAATCCTATAAATTCGATCAAAACTCGCAAGTTCAAGTACTTAAAACTAAACGAACTTTTACCTCAATTGAACACTTGGACTGAAAAGTTACTTAGGTACCTAAACACGGTTAAAAATGACTGTAGTTTGAGTTATGATGAAGATTTCAATAATATGGAAAAATTCCAGAATAGTTTGTCGTTTTTGTACAACAAGTACAATATCAACATCTTATTACATGATAAGAGTGAATTGATTGAAATAATTTCCAAAGGTTGGTATAGTTTGGGATTAGTGGAATACTCCAAATTAATCAGTGAAACTCCCAATAAACAAAGTAATAGTCAAATACAATCGAAATTGTTATTGTACTACAAAAATAGCTTGATTGTAAATTCCACGGGGAACTTGGTGTACTTGTTTAGCTATGCATTGGCATTATCATATTCCAATGATTTATCATCGAGTATGAAGTTGTGTAAGTTCATTTTGAAGAAGTATCCTGAAAGCTTCGAAACTTGGAATTTATTATCGCTAGTAGCTAGTGTTGAAAATGTCAGGGATCTGGAGAAGTTCATCAACAATGCATTGAATATCGCTGGAATTTACATAATCAAGTGCAAAAATGATAAGCTAACTATTCCAATTGATATAAAATATCAAATCTTACAGTTGAAACTCACCCAGTTGTCTATCTGGGAGATGATTTATGATACCAAGTACATCATGGAGTACTTGAGTGATGTGTTCATATTGTTTTACGAGTTGTTCAACGTTAAGTTTGAGGAACAAATATCCAATGACAACAACAAAACCTACTTGATGGATTCCAAATGGAGCCACAGACCGAGTTTCATCGATCCCAAACCCACAAATAGGGCAATATCCAGTCATAGCTCGAAGAAACAACTAGCAAAGGACCAGATCAAGAAAATCAGCAAAATCCATCGTGGGCATCTGGTTAAAGGCGAAGGTGAACTAAAAGCGGTGGATGGAGTGGCTAGTCAAGAAACCTTGGGAGAAGACGCCAAAAGAATCCTTCAGAACATCTGGCTCTGGACATCAAAGGTTTATTTCAACGTGGGAATGTTAGAAGAAAGTGAGTTGTGTATCATTGAAGGGGAAAATATCTATCAGCCCAACTTCAAAACTTTCATCCAGTTGGGATATTTGACCTCCAAACAAAGCAAATTCTTATCATTACAAGAATTCGAAAAATCGTTGGAAATGTTGGAAGAAGATCATCAGTTCAACAAGCTGGATCACTTAGAGAACTTACTTGGGCTCTCTAAGTTATTCCTCGTCGACGACAGTTTGAACAGCTCGTTGTTCGTGTCGGTGAAAGATTACAACAGCGGAATAATAAGATTAAAAAACTTGCTAGAAAACTTCTTGAACGTGTGGCCCGTCGGAAGCAATTCCATAGAGATCTGGTACTACTTAAGTATCATCTACGAGAAGTTCGACGACAAAATCTTACTCACCAAAGCACTAAACCGTTGTATCGACTTGGAGAATCTGCGACCAGTCAGAAGCTTCAGTAATTGCGATGAGCATTTGATTTTCTTCCAATATTAACCAGGAATAGATTAGATATTGTACTATAAATATATAGTAGATGGCGACAGTAGCAGTAGAACCCAAGCAGGTGTTATACTGCGGAATCTGCAGTTTCCCTCCGGAGTATTGTGAGTTCGGGTTAAGTTTCCAAAGATGTAAAGAATGGTTAAAACAGCAGGAACCCAGTTTATTCAACCAATTGTATAGCGAAGAGGCGTTGGCCAATGCTACGTCGACGTTGAGTTTGGAGAAGGAAGAGAAAATCTCCAAGGAGTTGTTGAAGAAGCAGCAGAAAGAAGAAGCCAGGGTAGAGAGGGAATTGGCTAAGAAACTACAGAGTAAAGTCACCATCAAAAGAATCGAAAGAAATAAACGGAAACACATTATTTCCATCACCGGATTGGAGGTATTTGACATTGAGTTGAAGAAGTTGAGTAAGACGTTTTCCTCGAAGTTTGCCACCGGGTGTTCGATCTCCAAGACCGCCGACAAGAAGGACGAAATTCTAGTTCAAGGTGATTTGAGTGACGAAGCCAAAGAATTCATTGAAAATTTGTTGAAGGAAAAAGGGTTGGACGAAGTGAAGGTGGAGCAGATCGATGATAAGAAGATCAAGAAGAAGGCTGCTTGATGGCAGTAGGTATCAGAGAATATATTTGAAGAATATTGGGGCAAGGCTCTGTTTCCTCTTAGTAATTAGGGACGATGACTTTTGGATAAAACTGCCGGTGACAGGTGGAAATTGGTCGAAATGGGTCACTATTGCTCTAGTGTCGTCCCATCACCCAATACGACGATATTTCTAGGGTTTTTCCCAAAGTAGTACGCCAACAGCCTCAGCAACATATGAAGAAATGGATAAACTCCTAAAAAATATCGTTGTCCGTGAGTTGCCTCGTCAATGCAATAACTCTAGCACGAGTTGGCTTTACCACGAGCCAAAGGGATTGCCTTAAAACCCAAAATTAACCCAAATGGTCAAGGGATGAGATGATGTAGAAAGAATTACCGTGGCAAAATGGCGTACAGAGAAGGAATTACCGTGCATTCGAGCAATGAGGGTTGCTCCATTGTCGATTCTGACCCAACATTCTACGACAGTTCGTCAACCGGTGATTTAGGAATCATTGTTACCGTTATTGGGAGATTCGTGTATTTTTGCCTAAAAGGGTAATCTACATCCGTTTGGACCTAGATACCAGGGAACGCCAAAGCTGGAGCCCGAATCATGGTTTTTGGTCGTCGTGCATGACGTGAAGCGTAGGGGCTCATCAGGGGCCGTAATATTTTTCGGATTAGAGTTTAGTTTAGGCATTAGATGGCTCGTCTAAACTCGAGATCTCGATTTGGGATATATAATTCCTAAAAGGGAAAGAGCAAGAAATCGTCATGGTACCGTTGTAAGGGAGCCTCACCTCGAGGCATTGGACCCACCACGAAGGCGCTGCGACGTTCCAATGAAGGTGTAGAGGCGGAAGTAGTGAACCAGAGAACCCAAAACCCTACAGCAGCCAGCGTGATTCCAAATCCCCCAAACACCCTCCCGAACCCATGTGAACCCTGGCATCGCCATGGCCGACGCGTAGACAGCCCTCTGGTCCTCCCAGATCAGATTTAACCCAAAGAAGAACGGGATTGAAGAATTTAACCCAAAAGGGAAATAACCCTCCGCTCGTAAAATGGCAGCCTTTGTGACGATTTTGCAGCCAAATCTCGAGAACCGAGATCTATTGTATGATTTCTCCCCATTAGGGTTGGTTTCGTAGGGTTGATGGGTGTATTGTTAGAAGAAAACCAAAAAAAAAAAATCGTGATGTAGAGAAATGGTGGTTGTGCTACAGTTGGAAACACTATAAAACCCCCCGAGGTCTCCCTTGTATCACTATCAACTCAATAAACCAGTCACTCGCTTATATCCATGAAATTCAACAGATTATTGCCTACTTTAGCATTAATTGCCAAAGCCTTAACTATCGAAATCACTTCTGACACCATCACCAGAGGTACATTCAACACCCAATGGGACGGAGTGTACGTCGCCGAAGGAGTCAACTGGTCTGTCATCAACAACGACCACACCTACTTCAACGGAGACGTGGTTGTCGACGGAGGGTTGTACGTGAAGGCAGAACCCGACTTCACCGGCTTAACCTTGTCCCAAGGAGCCATCTGGTTCAACAAATTCACGGTGGGACCCCAGGGGGTGGTGGTGGCCGACTCTAGAGGAACCACCTTCACCGCCTTCTACAGTTTCTCCGCCTCGGAGTTCGACAACAAGGGAAAGATCTGGCTCGCCGACGCCGGGGATGCTGGGATCCCTACGTTGGCCATCACGTCGCAGAACTGGAACAACGACGGCCTCATCCACGCCTACCAGGACTACCGTTCCGGGGGGTGGTTGAACTTGGGTTACGACTTACAGGAGATCACCAACAACGGGGCCATTTGCTTGAATAACGCCGCTTACAGACAAGCCAACGACATCAAAGGGACGGGGTGTATCGACATTGGGTCCCAGTCCACCGCCTGGTTGGCCTACACCTTGTACGAGGTTGCCGACACCCAGACATTGGTGTTTTCTGCCGAAGACGGTTACATCCGGGCCGATGCCTGGGCCAAGGACCAAAGCTACAACGTCGTGGGCTTCGGCGCCGACAACGTCATTGGCATGAGTGTGGCCATCCAGTCCTACGGCTACGACGGCGAGGGTGTGTTGACGATCTCCGACGGAGCTTCTACCTTCCGCTTCAATATTGGTACTGGCTACGATGAGTCCAAGTTTGAAAAGATCACTCCAGACTTTGGTCCGGGGCTCGGTAAGGTTGTCGACGGGGGGATCAAGTATAACGGCGACGCCGTCAACACTGCCAGGCCCGCCTCGTGTCCCGCCTGTGAGCCGGTTCCTGACACTCCTACTGATGGTTCGCTGTTGATTCCTTCTTCGAGTAATATTGTGCCATCTTCTGACATCCAGTCGTCGACCACGCTTTCTGAGGTTCCCGGGCCATCGTCGGAGGCTTCGTCTGAAGTGGTGTCTTCGTCTGAAGTGGTGTCTTCGTCTGAAGTGGTGTCTTCTTCTGCAGTTGTGTCTTCTTCTGAGGCTGTTTCGTCTTCCGAAGTTGTTTCTTCGTCTGTGTCATCTGCTGTGTCATCTGCCGTGTCGTCTGCTGCTTCCTCCGACGCTTCAGTCTCGTCTGAAGCTTCTTCTGCTGCTTCTTCTGCTGCTTCATCGGCTGCTTCCGCTCCTACTTCATCGGCTGCTTCCGCTCCTGCTTCATCGGCTGCTTCCGCTCCTGCCTCATCGGCTGCCTCGTCGGTGGCCCCTGCAAGCTCCGCCGGCCCCACCACCGTCGCTGCCGTTCCAATTGAAGCCACTGTGTCCCACATCCAGACCACCGTTGTCACCATCACCTCCTGCGACGACCACAAGTGTGCTGCGGTACCGGTGACCACTGGTGTCACCACTGTTACCGACGCTACCACGTCGTACACCACATACTGCCCATTACCTGACACTGCCAGCTCCAAGGCCGCTCCTGCTACTGCTGCCAGTTCCAAGGCTGCTCCTGCTACCACCGCCAGCTCTGGTGCTGCGGCTGCCCCTACCACGGCCAAGGCTGGGCCTACGGCTGCTGGGGCCGCCTCGGACCACACTTCCACCACCGCCGTCACCTCCGTCGTCACCTTATCGTCGCCTTCGGTGGTGGCTCCACAGGCAAACGGCACCTACGCCGCCCCCACAGTGTCGGCCATCGCTGACTCTGCAGGTACCGCCCTCAGGCCCTTGACGGTGGTGTTGGCAGTGGTAATGGCTGCTTTTATTTAGAGAAAATACATATTGTTGGTTTGAGACTCGTAGTAACTTTGGAACCGTCTCTGCCTAACTCAGGGCCATCTGGTGGTAAATATGGGCCTGCACCATGCGACATTGGGAGTTTATCCGAGGCCATGCCGGCTGGAGGGAGATGTCGCGGCCGCGTCGTTGGTCGGAATCGTGGTGGGGATATCATTACGTCATCGCCTCCTCGGCACTAAGTTCGACCGACTTCCGGGACCTGGCGGCTACGGTGCCTGATTTATACGATGCGACATGGCGAGACAGCCCCCGTGGAACCATCCCCTAGACCGGTGCTGGAAGTAAATTACAGACCGGCACCAGCTCCAACCGGAACCCCTTGAAGTGATTGCACCTGTTGGAGTCAGCAGCAGAGACGTCGTTGCAAGTGTAAGAAGGGGATGTCGGAGACAAAGTACGAGAAATCCATGGGGCAGTTCTGGCGTATTTTAGGTTTAAGTGCATACCATAAACCGTCACCAGATGCGAGAACCACTCAAACGGGACGTAATGACACATGCAGAGATAATGAACTGCCAAAGGGTGATTTGTGGTGGCAGATAACATATACGGAGATACTGAATCGTAAAGCATAATTTTCGTAAGATGTCGATATCGTAAAATCATGGCCATTATAACATTACAGATACGTATATGTAAACGAAGGTTTAGATGTAGGTAGGTCGTAGTTTAGGTGATGTGGTTCATGATTTAGTTCATTGTAACATTGCTATTTAAACCAGCGAAAGGATATGTCCTGAAGGAACAGAATAGGATTTTTCATTCAAGAATGATACCAAAAACACTCGACAGCACTGCCAACGTAAACGGCTCTGTGTTAGTGGTTGACAACACCCGGCTACGGAATCTAGAGATGTAGCTCTAAGTGGACCTCCGACTAGATCATCGTGAGAATAAATGTCCAGCTTTAACGTGGGAGTGAAACTTCCACAGACTCTATTGCTTGTGGTACTTAGCGTAGTACTAGATTACGGCGTTGACACTTTGAAGGTACTGTAAGAACTCCAGTAATGTAGAGAATCCTCCCACTCTCCCCACCACACAACAAATAATAATACATTTAAACTACCTTACGATAACAACTTTGAAATCTTAGGAATCTTGTCATTATTGACAATAGGGGGTAACTTCACCTCTCCACCATCGTCGTCTTTCTCGGGTCGGGTCTCCGACGGATTGGGTGTCGTCACATTGGCCGAGGGATCACTACTACTCAAGTTATTGCTGGAACCGGTTTTATTGATAGTGGCCAGCAGGGGCGCCGGTACTGGCAACGATACAACATTGGACTGGGTCTCGGCTTGTGGACTGGTGGGTCCACTGGTACGGCTGTGGGCGGGTACTGGGGCTGCCACCTGACCACCAGCCATCATCATGGGCATATTCATTCCCATGGGCATCATGTTCACTGGATATTGGTTTCCCATCATCATCAGATTCATGTTGTAGTTGATATTGGGGACCAGCATAGGCTGGAGCTGTTGGGGTAGATGCTGCTGCGGTTGTTGCAGTTGTAGTTGTTGCTTCTGTTGCTGCTGTAAGTGCTGCTGCTGCTGCTGAGGCAGGTGGTGGTGGTTTTGGATTCCAGGGCCGTGGCCCATCATCTGTTGTGACATTTGCTGAGACATTAACTGGGACTGGAGCAACGGTAACGGCACGGACACCATCTGGGGCACCGTCTGGACCATAGGGACTCCGTTGACGTTGGAGTAGATGGGATAGGGGATCTGGACCACGGGATAGACATTGGGGGTAGAAGAAGGCACTGAGGAATGGTGGTTGTTCTTGAGTTTGGCGGGGCCCGGGGTGGTGGCGGTCGCCACGTTGGAGGCATTGCCATTGGCGGGAGTGGCAGCTGCAGCGGTAGGATTGTTGGACCCGGAATTATTGGGATTAATGGTGTCAGTAGCCTTGACTTCCGGATTGGGTGAATCGTCCAGCGACGATTTGTCATTAAAGTCGGTGTCAAACCGCTCGTGGCGGAGGTTCTGGTTGTACTGGGCCATGCGGAGGGCGTTCCTGGCGGTGGAATCCAAGTTTAGGTAGGCACAGTGGAGTTTCCCTTTTAGGCAGTTTAGACAACTAGGGAGGTTCTCATCACATTTGATACGACGTTTCTTACAGGTGCCGCAGCCGAGGTGGGAGTTTCGGTGCTTGCGTCGGGTGTTCTTCTTCTTCGATGCAAGCAGAAACTGGGGGTTGGAGGCGGACTGGAGTGCCTTTTCGAACGACTTATCGGTATCGTAATTCATGGTTAGGGCGTAGGTAATGTGTCACTAGAACTTAAGAACTAGGTGTGGTCGTTATAACAACGGCAAGTAGTGATTTAACTTAATTGGTAGAAGTTTGGTGGTGTTACAATAAGCAATACCGCCTGCTATGGCAAAATAAATGAAAAAAAATCAACAATATAACGATTAAACAAGGTAATGGCCACCGATTGAAGTCGTAGTATGTTTTATAAACCTATGGTTAGACTCACAAGTGATGTAATTCCAATAGGATATGAAATAAAGGCGTAATCGTAATAGACTCCTAATTAGATGACAGTAGCTACTAGTGGTTCTTCCAGTGTAATTCGATTTAAAGCCTGTGAGTACGAGATCTGTGTAGTAACTTTCTATGACGTTCACAGTGCACGACAGTTAACGAAATGTCACCTTCTAAATACGTTAGTCAAGTCAGCTATCAAGTCAGGGGGGTTCAGGATACTTCTACAATCCCCAACAGGCCAACAATCAACGTCAATTACCAACGTCAACAACAAACAGGAATATCAAGAAACAGGTGATGAAAGCACCAATTAGTGTCAATACAAAACAAAAATGTCACCTCCGCTTCTCTAAGGGTGGAAATGCCTCACTCAAACTCTCAGACACTCTGGTTCAAACGTGAATCTGTTGAAACCCCGGGTTCTGTGGATATTTTGTATTGCAACTACGGCCAATTTTGGGATCAAACTCTTCGCCAACACAAGTTCTACACGCCAACACAAACGCTAGTGGCCAATAGCCTTCCAGACTCAAACAATCACCGATTGGATGGAGACAACGACAACAAACAGAAAGCTTCGTCTCAAGTAAACAGGGGGGAATCCAACACTATTTAAGACGATATCCACTATCAAAACTCTATGACCAACTACAGATGCAGATACAGTTCTCCGGCTGAGGGTTTCTTCGGCGGTTATAACTTCTTATCTGTCTCCCGCTGGGTTAATGGTCGGGTCAAACTACGGCTACTTTCGGCTACACTCTAGTCTATGGAGGCCGTGGGCAGCACAAGTTTCGCTTATCAGTACCACGCTCTATGTAAATCCTCAAGCTATCGCTAACCCTCGACGTCGGTGCAATATCAAGGCAAACAAAAGCGTTTTCAATTTTTTTTGTTGAAGGGGAAAAATGAGGCCGGTACCTTAAAAAAATTTTAAGGAAAAATATCGTTTTTTGAAATACGAATGTCGCAGCAACGGTACGGGGAGATGAAGGTAGAGGAGGGAGGGCTGGGGGCGGAGGAAAAGGGGCCGGGGGTAGCGGTTGGGGGAGGCACGGCGGTGAGGGAGGGCAAGTTTAGGGGAGAAGCGGAGAAGCGATAGACGGGATCAACCATCGGGTTGTTTCGTCACTACTTCAAGCTTGTGAACTGCACAGATCGTAATGAGAGGCATAGCCTTCGTCGGTGCAAGTTGTCGCGCGACGGCGCTGATGGCGATTCTCGGAAAAACCGTTGCACCGGCGGCAACACTAGGGCCATCCTCGTGGTGGCTCCGCACCACTGTCGACAACTCCGCCCCGGGATTTATGTACCCCTATCGAACAATACACGACGCCATCGCTTATGCAGTGGCGCTAGCCGCGGCAATCTTTAGCGTCGTTTGCCGGGGTTGGCTGTAGGCGTGGTGAGTTGTCACCGCCTACACCACCGGTGACTTCGACTGGGCTATCGTATATCGTGTCACCACAACCATCTCTGTGAATCATTACAATTACGACTGGCGTTGCGACAACACCTGGATCCGCGACATTGACCCAGGTTGTCCTCAATCATGCAGACAGACAGTTGTTGGTGGGGGCACGCTATTCTTAGTGGAGGCATTTGGTTGGGGCACGACCTGCCCATCCATCTTGCTGGTGGTGGTCTTGGGGGTATCGCCAACTTTCTGTCAGCAGCCCAACCTTCATTGCTGGGGCAGAAGACCCCCTAGCCTGGTCTCTGGACCCATTCTCATTGCGCGCTCGCAAATTTTTCACTCAATTATGTTTGGTTTCGGAGGCAACACCATCTCGTCGGAACAAAAGATCAAGGCTGCTGAAGCCGAGTTGGATATGGTCACCTCCATGTTCAACCAGTTGGTCGATAAGTGTCATAGCAAATGTATCGTCAAATCTTATAACGATGGAGATTTGACCAAACAAGAGAGTTTGTGTTTGGACAGATGTGTGGGCAAATACTTTGAAACCAATGTCCAGGTGGGAGAACATATGCAGAAGATGGGGCAGTCGGGTCAGTTTATGGGTAGAAGATGATGGGGGCCATTTGTATTTATTGATTACTGCGTGTATATATAATAAACGACTTGCTAACGTTTCTAAGATTGGTAGTTGTGTGGGTAATTGGAGTGATTTCTAAATTAAAACGGTTGAAAAGCCTTTGGGCGGTGGTAGCGTTAATGAAGGAGAATGAGCCGTCAATTATGAGGATTCCTGGCTATTTCCGATGTTTCTACGTTGATGTCGTTTGAAAGTGTCTGAATGGTTTAAGAAACCTGAATCGTTTCTAGACCGAGATAACTCGTCGATAACCATTTCGACGAGTGTGATCCTGATTCATGTCTGACTACTTTCTAACTTGCCTATTGTGGACTTTTCTTTAATGTCACATCACGTATTTACCAGTGGTTTATCTAAACATACAATCTCGGGGGTTTCCAACATTCACTATTCTTCCCAAAGTACTGACAATTCAAGTAGTTTACTTTCATCAGCGAATGGAAGAATGAAGAATTTGATCTTTAGGTTTTTGCTAAAGTACCTTTACAAGTGTCTATGAACTTTCCTACCTTGTCATCTAGCTCTTAAAGGCGAAGTGGCAATATCTTGTTCTTTCCTGAGTGTACGGAGTCGAGGGATGTATTTTGAATCCCCCTGGTTAACTCTTGAAGCTTACAAACTTATAGAGTTTCAATAAAAAGAATTCTATAAATTTACTATATAAACAAACTTGAAGATATCCGTAGATTCATTGTGGTTTCGAGCAAGTGTCCCCTTAGCCTTCTAATCAAAAGCTTTATCGATATCAGTCAAAATAAATCTGAACTTGACATCAGATTTTCCCACTCTCTCTAAGACAGTTTTAACGTTTTCAACACTCATGGGGAGTTTCTCTACCACAGGGTAGACTTTCTTCTTAGCAGCCAAGTCCAACATAATCAATGCTTCCTTTTTACTACCAATAGCAGAACCCAGTAACGAAGCACCGCTGAAAATCAACTCAGACGCATGTAACACCAAGTTTTCGTTTCCAGGAGGAGCACCAACAGTGATGAAATTAGCACCTATCTTCAATGTAGGAAAGTAGCTCTGGTATTTAATGTCGGTAAAACTTGAAGCACAGTTTATCAACAAATCGAATTCTCTGTCGTAGTTTGCAGCCCAATTGTCCTCTTCCCCAGTGGCAACAAACTCGTCGGCCCCTAAAGCCAAGGCGTCCTGCTTCTTAGCTGAAGATCTCGAAAAAGCCACCACTTTAGCACCCAAAGCTTTGGCAAATTGAATAGCAAAATGCCCCAACCCACCGATTCCAATGATACCAACCAATTTACCGTCACCTTTGCCACCCAAGCTTCTGTATAATGGCGAGAACACCGTCAATCCTCCACACATCAATGGCCCGGCCAATTCTTTTGGATAGTCTTTAGGAATTGGGAAAACTTTGGATTCTTCAGCAACAACGTGGGAGGAATACCCTCCTTGGGTAATCCAATTGTCAGCCTTGTAATTGGGGTGGTTGTAAGTCGTGATGACCTTACTACAGTATTGTTCGTTGTCGGTTTTGCAGACTTTACATTCGCCACATGACCCAACAATAGCACCCACGCCAACAGTGTCACCCACCTTTACAGACTTGACATCGTCCCCAACTCTGATGACCTTCCCCACGATTTCATGTCCGACTACCAAATGGTCGGTACCATAAGGTCCCCAATTACCGGAAATTGCATGGTAATCACTTCCACAAACACCACAGGATTCAATTTCAATGCAAACATCTTCACTAAGAAATTTTCTGGGTTTGAAGTCGATCCGTTGGACATCTCTCCAATTTTTCGGATCAGTTGATCCAATTGCTTTAATTACCTCGGGATAGCTCATGGCAGAAACTCTGAAACTTGTTTTTTATGATATACGAAAATGGAGTTCACCACTGATATCCAATCGTCAGCAGTTGGCCATCAATTTATAGTTGAAATCTCTTGAAACCTCTGTAAGGCAATGGGGATTCGTCGGTCACTGCCTAAAATGGGAAACAGCGAACTTTCGTCACCGAGATGAAACAGAAAAGTCAATATCCG
Organism: Yamadazyma tumulicola; assembly: GCA_030578535.1. Classification (NCBI taxonomy): domain Eukaryota; kingdom Fungi; phylum Ascomycota; class Pichiomycetes; order Serinales; family Debaryomycetaceae; genus Yamadazyma; species Yamadazyma tumulicola. The sequence goes on along the minus strand of JAJMSJ010000016.1, from coordinate 24,757 downwards.
GATTTAATTTGTAATCCTGCTAGATGTCCCGTCTGGGATACAGAGTCATTGTAGTGGTGAGCGATGTCCACGACACTTCGGAGTGTTGCTTAGGTGGGAAACTGGAGGAAACACAGTACTATCTCGGTGATTGCTCAAAAGGGTAATTTCCGTGGGTTATTACAGCCTGTTGCTGCTATTTCCGGACGAAAATCCTACGGAATCGGGATTTGATTGGCTCCGGACACAATCTTTTCTTGCTGACAATTCACACTACGGAGAGTTTTGACGTCGTTACGGATTGGTATCGATGCCTGGTGTTCCGACGGGTGACGTTGATTTGCCATAAATTAGAGTGGCAGAGTTATAACCGTTACCCGTGGGTGGTAGATATGATATTTCCATGGTGCTTCCACGACCAATTAAAATGGGACCACTAGATCTAAAGTGTTGAGAGTACTTCACTTCGAGGGGCCGTTCATTGCCCTTTCTCGAGCCTTCTTGGCTTGAACAGCTCAATGTGTTCGCTGGCTCTATTGTTGAAATCAATCTCATCGCTGTATTTTATGACTCTATCACCGTTGTATCTCTCCCACTTCCACTATTAAGTTTGAACAAACTCAGTCAATGTGTTGTCTGGAGTGTTCCTGTAAGGATTTCATACGGCTAGAGATCCCCATACCTAGTTGGCTAAAGGCACGGTAATGGTCAACTGATTATCACCACTGGAATCCTGGCGACATCTCGATAACAGAGATTCAACACCTGTATTAGGAGTTCACTATTGGTCATTGTCATCTCTTGTACCTATCCCCATGCCTTATACTATCTACCTAGCCCAGTGCAACATAGTGTAAGGCAAAATGGTCAAGACCTGTTAAAGATCAAAAAATCGTCGCCTCCAACAACTTACATCTCCTGTCTCTTCATGTGGTCCAATAGCTCCACAATACTAAACATAACTTCCTCAGACCTCACAGACTCACAGAGTATCACCAGATCATCCCAAACCTTCTGGATCCTCCTCGCTAATACTTTCCTCCTCCTGCTGTCTTCATCGCTTAAACCTTCATTTCTCATTTTTCTCATCATGAAATCTGCCAAACAGTTTCTGAAGACCTTTGGCGTGAAGTATCCCATTATCCAGGCCCCTATGGCGGGAGTATCCACAGTGGAAATGGCCGCAGAGGTCCATGGCTGCGGTGGCATGGGGTCGCTTCCCTTTGGCTCGCTGCTAGCCCTGTCTACAACGATCCCCAGCCAAATTCGTAAATTTCGTCTGTTATCCAATAGTTCCGCTGTTAACGTCAATTTTTTCGCCCATCAGGTAGATAATCATATCTCTGATCTGATGTTGACCAATTGGCGCAATTTATACGCTGGTGATAGTGTTTCGGAGTTAAGAAACGGAAATATCTCGTTTCTACAATTCGAAACTACCCCAGAATTCCCCCAGTTCTTGGCTGAATTGATTTCTTTGCTGCCTACGGTAGCTAGCTTCCACTTCGGCATGCCTTCGCCGGAAACGGTGAAGAAATTGCGCAAATCAGGCATTTTGGTTCTAGCCACCGCTACTTCGGTAGTGGAAGTTGAACATGCTTTGGCCTCTGGTGCTGATGGTGTGGTGCTACAAGGATATGAGGCTGGTGGGCATAGGGGAACCTACTTGGGCTACGATGAGCGTCTTCTGACGCTGTCATTGTTCAAACAGGTCAAGGCACTTAATCCTGAGTGTTTTGTCATTCCTGCCGGTGGTATCACTGATTCCAGTGACGTCCAGCAGTATCTAGACGCTGGAGCAAGTGCTGTTCAAGTTGGTACAGCTTTTGTTGCTGCTTTGGAGGCTACTCTGGCCCGGGAAGTGATTTCCAATGCCTCAGCACCAACTACCATGACTGACGTCATTTCGGGGCGTCCAGCTCGCTGCATCAAGACTCCTTTCATCGACAGCGTAGAGAGTCGCCGGGCCACGCCCTTGCCTCCCTACGGCTGGCTGTACTATGGTTATAAGACGTGGAAAACCGGCCAAGGTATCGACAAGGGATTCAACTTGGTGGGGACAAATTATCGGTTGGCTAAGCACAATTTGCCCACAAAAGAGGTCATGGCGCTCCTCACCGATGGTCTCAAATGGTAGGAGGATATTGGCGATTAGTGGGAGGCATACTACGGAAATGGTTGGGGATGAGGACCTGGATAAGGAATTCTTGAGGTTACAAAATAAAGAATTTATATCAACTCATCTAGTAAGAGCTTGAGTGAAGTCTTCAATCAAGTCATCAACATTCTCTACCCCTACAGACACTCGGAGAAGTCTAGTGTCGACTTCGGCATCGCTGATGGTCCTCCATTCAATCAAACTCTCCACACCTCCTAGGGACGTGGCATGGTAGAAGTAGTTCAATTTGCTGGGAAATTCTCTAGCCAACTCCTCTGTCTGTAACGTCAAAGAGAACGTAGGACTGTGGCCCAGAAGCTGGTTTGCAATGTAACCATCAGACTGTAACGAGCTGTGGTAGACTTGCAACAAATTAGGAAATCTACCTCTGTTTTCATGCAAGAACTTCACCAATTTGGTGGCATTTTCGCTCTGACGCTTGATACGAAGCTCATACGTCTTCAAACTCCTCACCAATAACGAACTCTCCAAGTTTCCAATGTTGGTTCCCAAAAGCAACCGGTCAGCGAACAATTGCTGCTGCAAACTGTCACTCTTAGTCACCAATAGTCCTGCCAACAAGTCACTGTGACCACCAAAGTACTTGGTAGCAGAGTGCATGATTAAGTCTGCCCCATGGTTGAATGGGTGCTGCAACGGAGGAGGAGCAAACGTCGAATCCACCAATAGCAACGCCCCTTTGTCGTGAGCCAATTTGGCGTAATGCTCAATATTGAAACTGGTTCCATGGGGATTCACAGGGGTCTCTAAATGAACCAAATCCCCCGGCTGCAATTGGCCGAAGCTGGCTTCGTCTTCAATATCCAACACCTGCAAGCTGAAGTTCCTCTGCCAGATTTTCAAGATGCCATGGCACCCGTGATACGCTTGTCCAATAACGACTGTTTTGGGGTTAATGGCGGTCATAGCCGCATTAAACGCCGCCAACCCCGAGTTGTATACCACCACATGCCCCTGGAGAAGTGGCTGCAACAAGTTCTCGATCAATTCACTGTTTTGGTGGGTCAATCTGCTGTAGGTCCAGTAGCTGTTGTGGAAGTAGTCCTCGGCCTCTCTTTCAGAGGCTTTGACGAGCTTGGAAGGGTCCCGGGGGTATTTATAGGTGGTGGTGATGTTTATCGGAGGGGTGACGTCGGGGACGTCGGTCTCTGGACCGTGTATAAGACTGGTAGCAATACCTACCATTACGTGAGATGTGACTGGTTTGCGCGGACTTAATTCCTCCTACGGATTTAAACCGGGGCTTACATAAGAATGGTTACCCAAACAGTGCCCCTCCTTCACCAGGGAACGGTTGCCCCTCAACTGCCCCTCGCTACAACGACTTCGATTTTATTGATTCTTCTCCCACCGGCGGTGACGTGGTTTGCTGATGTACTGCTGCTTCGTTGTATTACGGGTAAAGGCGTGGCATTGTTCAGTGGCCATTATGAGCTAGCGGCCAGCTTGAGTGCTGGACCAATCAGGCCGTAGATACGGCAAGATTATATCCCTGTGTTATCTGGATGTGGGAATAATGTCGCGGTGGTTTTTAAGCGAAGAGGTAGAATGGTAGAATGGGTTAGAGGTAGAATACGAGTTTTCAACGACGATTCTTCTACCGTAGGTTTGCCGGAAATGGAGTGGCTCCATCGTTGTAGAGACGCCTCGACTTACACTCTTCGACGATGAGACAGGACAGTTTCAGAGCCAGAATAGCTACAGGACTCGTAGTGCCGCTAATTTGACTCGTGGTACCGCTAAATTTGACGTACAAACGCAACCAAAGAGGACATATGCCACCTAAGCTTCCAGGTCAATCACTGGCACCTTCCTTCATCCCTTCCATCCCAAGGCTGCAGGCTGTTTCCTTATCTAAATCCCTCTATCACAGCCTCACGACATTTTATCCTGAAAACCTCCCCAGACCAATTAATTCTTTTATTGTGCATGATTATTGTTAATAGTAGCCACAGTTCTTTGGAGATACCGCCAGGCGTCGCCAGCTGAGTTGACCGATGGATAGCTACTCACGGTATAGACCCAAGGGAAGCTTCTCCTGGAGTTTTGTGACGGTGCCATGGCAAAATCTCGTAGTATTTCTAGTCTAAACTTGCTTCTTTGCACCAACTAACGACAAAACCCAGTGACGTATTGGGAAATGCCCTGAAGAGATGCAGGTGAAAAATGTTTTCTTTTTTACCTTTTTACCTTGGCTGGTTGCTGGAAGTATATAAACTGAGATATGTCCTGGGGCCATTAATGGTTTAGACTTACAACTGTAATTGAGACTATTTAACGTCAGGAAGTATTCAGATACTAGTTAATAGGATTTATAACAGCTAGAAAGCGATTACGAGGAGTTGACGTCGATAGCAGTCAAAACTGATAACGATAAAGACTAATTGATTCCTTTCCATGTCTGAAGAAAACCAAATTGGACTTAAAGTGGAGAAATCCCCCGTGGAATCCATCAGGCTGACTGATGTGTCCTCCGGTACTGACTTGGGGGACTTAGAATCCACTGATGAAATCTTAAACCGCAAAATGAAGTTGATCCAAGATGCTATCGACGAGATAGGATTCACCCCCTACCACCTAAAATTGCTCTTCTTGAATGGTATGGGCTACGCTACTGATTCCCAGATCTTGACCATCGAAAGTACCGTCAGAACTTACATCAATTACCAGTTTGGCCAGACTTTCCCTGTCACCAACATTTCCTTGGTGGTGGGAGGAATCGTTGGGGCGTTTGTATTTGGATTCTCCGCCGATTTAATCGGTAGAAGAACTGCCTTCAACATCTCCTTGTTCTTGTCTGGGGTGTTGTGTATTATCACCGGTGCCATGAACAGTTTGGCTACATACTGTTTGTTTGTGGCTTTGAGCAGTGTGTGTTTTGGAGGTAATTTGGTGTTAGATACCGTTTGCTTTTTGGAGTTCTTACCCTTCAAAAACAATCTTCAATCGCTAGTTACGTTGCTCGCGGCATTTTGGGGTGTTGGTCAGACGGTAGCGGTGTTAATTGCCTGGGCGTTTATGCCCAACTTCTCCTGTGAAGGTCCTGACGCCGCCCATTGTGATTCTGCCGATAATCGTGGTTGGCGATACACTTGGTACGTCAATGGCGCCATCGTATTGGTATTGGCTATTCTCCGGGTCACTGTTGTCCGTTTAGAGGAAACTCCAAAGTTTTTGGTGTCCAATGCCAGGGACGAAGATGCTTATATCAGTTTAAGAAGAATTGCTGATAAATATAATCGTCCGTTATCGTTGACGGTACAGCAATTGAAGGACTGTGGAGAAATCACGGCTAATTCCGACTTCAGAGAACACCAGACGATTAAGGGAACCTACACTTTGATCAAAGAACATCTTGCGGTGTTATTCGGTAACAAGATTATGGTTCGTCAGACCACTTTATTGTTCTTATCGTGGTTGGTGTTGGGGATCTGTTATCCGATCTTTTATGCGTTTTTGCCTACTTATCTTGCTACTAGAGGGGTCAATATCAGTGCTGATACCGTGGGAGGAGTATATCGTGATAATGTCATCAGTAACGCTTCTTCAATTGGTGGTCCATTTATCGCCTGGTTATTGCTTTATTACATTCCAGTGTTGGGTCGACGCGGGGTTCTATTCATCGGGGCAATAGCTTCGCTGGCGTTCTTCTTCGGCTACACCCAGATCAAAAACCATACTCAGAATGTCGCTTTGAGTTCGGCTGCTTACGCTGCGTTATACATTTATTTCGGATGCATTTACGCCTACAGTCCTGAAATCATGCCTTCTATGGCTCGGGCTACCGGTAATGCATGCTGTATCATGATCACTCGTTTCGGGCAGATTTTCAGTCCCATTATTGCTTATTACTCAGATACTTCGTCTTCGGCTCCACTTTATGTTTGCGGGGCTTTAATTGCAGTAAACGGGGTTTTGGCCTTGCTTTTTCCCTTGGAACCCTCCAAGAACAGACCTTCCTAAACTTGTATATTATTATCCTAGTTATATTATGTTTTGGCAGAAAAAATGCCGCTTTGTGTACCGAAAACGGTAACAGTCCCGCTTAAGTGTCCACGGGTTTCAAGCAGTACATTCTCACTGGGTACAACTCTCGGGGCAAGCCCTTCTGAATGTCACTGGCAATCAACTTGAATCCTGCCTGTGCAAACAACAGTCTAAACTTCTCATCGGTTCTTGTTACGGAAGAATCAGTTTCGTCAAAAATGTCCTCTGTAGGGGCGATATTCTCTTTGACGATCAATGTGCCATCACGTCTCATATTCTGTTTGCAAATTTGCCAGAATTTCACCAACTCCAAGTCTGGCAATTGCCCTACACACCACTGGCACCAGACTAGCCAGTACTTTCCAACTTTCTCAGGAGGACACTGCCATTCTTGCATGCCTACAGGGAAAATCTCCCCTAGTTTGCCTCTCTTCTTGACATCTTTAAGCTCGTCCTCCATTTGGGCAACAAATGGCTTTACTGGCTCGAGCAAATCGACGACATCACTGATTTTCCACAAAAAGTCTCGTGTAATACGCCCTATTCCCGCCCCCATGTCAATGGTCAACTTCACTTCGCCTTCAGGGATCGTCATTCTTGTCTGAAGCTTTCTGATGAAGGTACTAGATCCTACAATATCTGCTTTTGGTACCGACGTTTGCTCGCCATAGCCCCCCAAAACACCATCCACTGAAGCAGGCACTGATGACCAATAATCTATAGCGTCGTCGTAGTTGATTTTGGCGTTGGCATCCCCTTCTCCATCAACTTGAACATCTTCATACTGTTTAGCAGGCATTTTGAAAATTTTCGCGTCTTAAAGTTGGATATTTATGTTGCAACACCTGTGATCTTTTGATTTAAGAAAGAGAAGGGAGCGGAAGAAGACGAGAAACAAAGCGAAAGATACCGCCACGCATAAGAATTAGCTCACACCGTGAAAAAAACCATTTAGCCACCAATAAATCGTGAGTAATGGTGGATTATTACGACACTGACGATATCCTAGCCACAGGAGAAAAAGTCCCTTGTATGTTCAATATTACGGTTCCAGGTCTAGGATACCTTGAAGGTAACCCTGGACAACCCATTAAAGAAGGGACAAAAGTCGACTTGCCTCTTTGGCTAGCAGAACAATTGGCTCATTTAGATGCCCCAGATGGAACCCCGTTTATATCTCTTTCAGAGCCGGAGGCGTTGGGACTAAACGTACGAAACGCCATACGAACCAATCCCGTGGCTTTGGATGTCCATTCCATTTTACCCAACTACTATAAAATGGCAGAGAAGTATTGTTCGTTCTTTAGTGACGAAGAATTGAGTGAAATTGTAAAACAGATGGTTAAGGAACGGTCAATGGAAATCTACAGTTACGCCAACAATGCTAATAAACAGATAAACAACAACTTCATGCTATCTTTAGACGAGTTTGAAAAGAGATTGTTTAAGATCGCCAGCGAGTCAAATCGTCATATGAGAAACTGGTTAAGGGATTAATCAGATATCGTCATAATGAAAATGAATAATGGAATAATACATATATTAGGTACAATATTGTGATTCTTAGTAACTACTGAACCCCTCTGGCGTTGAACGTCGTGCTTATTGGTCGTTCACTTTATTCTCTTCATTAAACAACTCGTCATCCAACCCGTCGTCACTATCATTGATAAACTCCTCTGACTTGAACTTCTTGTTCTTGCTGCCACTTTTATCTCCATCACCATTACCGCTGGTTGTAGCTTTCCTCTTAAGAGGCTTTGCCGACTCTCCAGTGTCTGTTTCTGATCCATCCTCCTCGGGCTGTTCCTTTTCCAATTCTTCTTCTTCGCTATCCTCGATGATATCCTTCTTTTTCCGTGATTTTCTGCCCTTCTTTGCCTTTTTTCCGTTACTTGCTGGCTTGTCATCCTTTTCCTTTTCATTCTTCAGTTCTTCTTCAAAGAATTTATCGTCGTTATCTTCATCAACTAACATCTTTTCTTCCGCCCATTGCTGAGCTTGCTCTTGCAATTTGCTTCTTTCTATGGCTCTTTCCTCTTCAATAGCAGCTTGTTTCAACCGTTCCTCCTCTTGCAATTCGAGTACTTTGGCTCTTTCTTGATCACGAACTTCTTTAGCTTGCTGTAATTTACTGTCTACCTCTTCATTATATTCTTTTGTTTCTTGTAACGATTGGATCAATCTGTTTAATAAGGTGTTGACCCCCAAATTAGCTCTCGTTTTCAAACCACTCTTGGAGAATGGAGGGTTCTTTTCTTCTTCGCTAGATAATTCATTCAAAGTCTTAATCCCTTCATTCAATTCCTGAATAGCGCTATCTATATCTTCTATGTTACGCTCCTTTGCAGGTAATTTGATCAAGTAATCGGCAATCTGGAATTGTACGTAAGACACATTATACTTCAACGAGTTGCGGTTCTTGGTACTACCATTTTCCAACGACGATTTACTGTATTCCAATGCTTTCTCTAAAAAGCTCAAATTCTTGTCTGTGGTACCTCTCAATAGCCAGGCTCTACCCAAAAATGTCAAAATACCGCTGTCTTTACCGTTGGAGAACCTATTCAATGCAATTTCATAATTCTCAATGGCTTTGGTGTATTGCTTTAACTCTACCAAAACATGGCCCAAATTCAAATAGATTGAAATGTCATTCAATGAGTCTCTAATCTTTCTTAAGATATCCAACCCTTTGGTCAAATCGTCATTTTCAATGTATACCACGGCTAACCCTTGTGCGGCATACACGTTCTTTGAATCAATCGACAAAACCTTAGAAAATAGTTCGATAGCTCGGATGTAGTACTTTTTCCTCTTATCGTCGTTACTGCTTCCACCTGAACCACTAGAGCGTTTCAAATCTCTAGCCATGATACAGTAAATGTTCGCTAACGACACCAAAGCATATGAATCATGGGAGTTGTACGAAACCAATGTTTCCTTTTGGTGATCTGTATCGGCATCTGGCTTCAATCCCACTTTCTTACCAAAGGTTTTGACGAACCAACTATAAAACGATCTTATTTCCAAGTTCGCTGGGTTGATTTCAAGCATCTTTTCGATCTCTTCCTTTATTTCTTCCTTTGTCGATTCGTTTGTCGATACTAAGTTTAGGAAAAGTAACCTCAACTTGGCAGAGAAGTAATTGGGACAACTTTTGAGCAAATTCTGGTAAGTAGAGATGCTTTCACTCTCTCTGGAAGTCTCTAAAGCTCTGGCAAAATTGTAGTCTAATACTGTTTTCAAATCCTTCAACAAGTTAGCTTTTTCGGCTTCCAGTTTATCCTGTCGCCTTATTTCCACCGCTTTCCAATTATCCAATGACAACTGGAAGTTCTTGATTGCAACATCATGATTGTACTTATTAAAGTTGAAAACCCCAATATTGTTGTAGATCTCCAATGGAACTTGTTTGTTTATGGTGATTCTCGATTCCACCGCTTTATTCAAATAGTTTAATGATTGACTGATATCTCTCGACTCATACAATTTACTCAAAATTATATAGGCGTTCAAAATCACTGGTTCTTTATTCAACGATACTAATTCTTCGTCGTCGTCATTGTTGTTCATAGTGCTGATACCTCTGTTATTACATAAATTAATGTATCTTTCCAAAATGCTAATAGCAGCTTCTAGTCTTTTCTTCGACTTCAGTCTGGAGTAGAGCAACCCAAGACAGTAATTTACTTCCAAGTTCTTTGGAAATTTTTTGATCAAGTTCTCAAAGGTTATAATGGCTTCTTGAATTGACCCTCTCCCAATTTGAGATTGTCCCAAACCTAACTTTCCAAGTAAGTTATCGTCATCGAATCTCGACGATTCATGAAAATACCTTTGGCTTTGTACAAAGTCCCCTTTATTGAAGAAACATCTTCCTAACCAGAAAGATGCCTGAGAAATGATCTTTTTTTGGAATTGGTTCAACCCAGCCGATTCGTTGTTTATGGACTCGCCCGTAACTTTACCAATAATCTCGTTACAGATCTTCTCCACCAATTCATAATTACCCTTTGTGAAATAGAACGACACGAAAGTCAACAAAATGATTGGATCAGAAGGGCTTTCATCAAAATTGGATTTCAAAGTCTTCAAACAAGACGAGTAGTTCGTCTTGAACTCGTCATCTGTTAAGGAATAATTGAAAGTCTGATTGAAATTGGCAAGATTGAGTAATATCTTAGCCTTTAGATTTCCACCATCTATTTCTAATGCTCTTTCCCAACTTTTTATCGCCATCTTATGATCCTTTAAGTACCAAAAACACAACCCGATACCAATTCTGGGGTCAGGTTTGATTACAGGATTCAACAACAACACCTGCTGGTATAACTTCAAAATCAGAGGATAGTCCTTCTTGAATTTCAACATGATTTGGGCTTTTCCCAACATGGCAAAGCAATTGGTTTCGTCAACCAACAAGATTTTGTCAAAGTCTTTTAGTGCTTCAGTGTTGTTTCCAATAGCTAGGTTGTAAGTAGCTCTGAGTGAGAGCACTTGCAAACTGTTATCATTAGACTCAATGTCACTAATGGATTCAATGTGAGCCTTGACCTGATTCAAATTAATCAGCTTTTCAATCCCCTGACTAGCAAATTTCAAATTTAGCCAGCTCAAGTACGTTTCAAATTGGCGATATTCTTCCTGGGTGAATTTTCCACCAGTCATTGCCTGCTTCACCACTAATCTGGCATCCTCCATGTTTCCAACGTTGGCATAAGCTTGGGAAATACTTATCCAATATTTCCCTGGACATTCTTCTGTACGTAAAAACGAGATTAATTCGTTGGCATCATCAGGTAGTTCTTCAACCAAATTGATGGAGACAATCTCCCCGTTGCTCAACGGAACGTCCAAACTCCCCAAGTTTTCAGAGTCCTTTAGGTAGTAGGAGATATCCACAACGTCCATGATGAATTTGGTGAGTTGAGATTTTCCAGTTTTTTTTCGCGAGATTGCATATTTGACATTACTGTGTTTATGAGTCGTGCACGCAAATTGGTATCTAAGATTATGATCCAAGCACGTTAATCTACATTCTATATATGTTACACTTTGATGCTTTCTAGAAGGTCATTGGACTTGTGACAGTCCTTGATGAGGTTGGTCAAGACCACATCGGTATTTAACGAACTTCGTTGGTTGAACTGTTTGATGGCCACCGAGATATTGTCATAATCAAAGTTAGCAATATCTACGGAAATATTGATTGGACAATTATCCAAATAGTATCGAATGACGAACGAGATATTATTTGATTCAACAGGAATGATGGGAAACTTGCATGAGATTTTGAATATGTCCAAATCAATTTTCTTCGTGGTTTCGATAATTGAATTCAATTTATGACATTTATCAATGAATGATAGTCCTTCACTAGTTTTATGGAACTGGTCTATCACCTGGTCACATAACCACTTATTATAGAAGTTGTTATCAACTACTGACAACTGGAATTTCGGTATTGGCTCCACGAAGCTAATGTCAATCTTAAAGTCTTTAAATTTGAATGATATGGAATGTTTGTCCTTGGATGAATATGAAACTGATGTTATTTCCTGTAAGAGTTTGAATTTCAAGTTTAGCGATTTGATTTCATTTAACTCGTAGTTTTTGTTTTCTTCCATTAACTTAGTTTTCAGTTCAATTTGTTGATTCAAGTTTTTGATGGTGTCTTTGTTTCCGTTGATTATTTCATTCAAGCTGGATACTTCGGCTTTCTTATTTTCGATATCTTCTCCCAAAGCGACGATATTCTTTTTAATAATAATAAGCTCATATTTAATATTTTCAATTTCTTCAGTGGAATAGTTGTCATGGATTTGTCTGAAGCTCTTGATTTTGGTGACTTTTTTAGACAAATTTTGATACATGAGGTAATTATCGTTAAACATTTCATTGATTTTAGCCAAATCATCCATTAATAAGGATCTATCGTTATTCAAGGTGTCAATCTTCTCATTCAATTGCACTATCAAGTTATCAATTAGCTGGATTCTCCAGTTACTGAAGATTTTTTTCGCTTGTGATCTACTAAATTCCTTGACTAATAAAAATGCTGTTGTCATTGCTGATTTCTCTTCTTCGGTTGATGAGTAAAATTCCCGAAATAATTTAGGATTATTCGTAACTATTGATTCATCTAGCTGTTGATAGATGTTTTTCCCTTCCTGGATATTGTTTACCATTTCGGCATTACTGAACTTCAATAAAGAATATATTAGAAGTTTATTGTTTCCTTTGACATAATCATTAAATCGTAACTGGTGTTCACCGAGATTCGTCGATGTATGGCGAAACTTATCAAAGTCGTTCATTTGCAAGTCATCAAGAAATTGAATTCCCAAATCATTCAAAAATGTGGTCAAGGAAACGTTGGCGTAATGTGGATCCTCAATATCATCGATCGAATCATTGGTGATGTCAGCAAGGGGGACTTTGGAAGTAATCACATTGTCAATTTTAGCTAAATTATCTGAAAAATTCGTCAAACTTTTATCGACCTTGGCGATTTTATTGATGTGACCATCTTCAAAATCACTCAAACGTTTATTAGTTAAATCGCCGGGGATAGGTATTTGAATGTCAGGAAAATGTGGAGTGGGTTCTTTAGAATAATGGCTGTGGAACGAAATCCGAGGAGTATCCTCCCCAGAACCGGTTGAATGAGTAGATTGCACATCGTCAATGGGTTTAAGTATAGGCTTTGTAATAATGGCCAAGTTGTTAGAGGATGATTCGACAGGTTGTGTAAGCTCCATATCAACTGCAGAAGGAAATTCTGTGGGTTTCGTGACTGGCTGTGTGAGTTCCATTTCCTCTGCGGAGGAAACAACCGTAGGTTTTGCAACTGGTTGTGTAAGTTCCATATCCTCTGTGGAAGCTGGTTGTGTGATCTCCGTTTCAATAGATTCCTGAACAGGTGTTTCAGCAGATATCTTTGCAATTGGCTGAGTGAGTTCCATGTCGTCTTCAGCAGCAGTATCAGGAGCATTTGCCTGCTGAGTAAACTCCAAGTTTTTCCCAGTATTCTTAACAAAGTTGTTTATTGGTTGGGTGAATTCCATATTCTCTTCTGCCGACTCAGCTACATTAATTGGCTGCGTGAGATCCACCTTGTCTTCCGTGGACGTCCCAGAAACACTTGATGGCTGTATGTCTCCCATATTCTCCTCCACAGACTTCAGAGTAGAATTCACTGGCTGAGTAAACTCCATATCTTCCTCTACAAGCTTCTGTAGCTGAATCATCTTGTCTTCACCAAAGACCTTCAGCTTCACTGGACGCGTAAACTCCATATCCTCCTCAATAGTAGGAAGTGCAGGAACCTCGTCAGTGGTAGTTTTCAAAGAAATTGGCTCAGTAAATTCCATGTCCTCCTCAATACTCTGAATTGAAATCTTAGGTAACTTTTCAACATCCGTCTGATCTTCCACTACAGTGGTGATCCGATACTTACTGGGAGAAGGAGGGAGATCTTTGGGTAATTTCTTTGGAGATAATCTCCGAGGAGAGTACAATTTGACTTTTGTGAAAGAATCAGTCAATTCTTCATCTGAGCTGTCAGGAAGTATCTCACGACCGTAATCGCTCTCTCGCTCATCGTTTTCTTCGTAGCGTTTAAACCCATCCAGTTGTGTACCTTCCTGACTACTGCTCTCTTGGCTACTACCACTGAGTTCGCTAGCGTCGATTTTGTCTTGAGAATAAGGCAAATAACCAATAGTCTCTCTTCGTGGTACAAAATCAAACTTGTGCAATGTGACTTCAGGGGCAAAACTAACCCGCCGTTTCAACTTCAAAGACTCCTTGCGTGATCCCACCAACGGAATCGTACGATTCTCCAACGGTTCCTCGTTCTCCTTATTCATTTACAACACTGTTTCTGATATTACGTCTAAGGTCACTTTGTGTTTACGTTTAAGATCACAACGCGAAAGTGCTCTTGAGATGTCGTGTATGTCGTTCGATTCCCGACACTGACGAATGTTTCCGGTTCCCCGGAGAAATCGCGATGTCGCGGGTTGTCCCCACCAATCCTCGGTCCGTAAATTGTAGTTTCCCCAAACTTTTCACAGGGTTTAAATATCAATACTTCTAACGACTATTTCACTGATTTTACTGGTAAACGGTGATAGATTTTATAGAGGTTTGAAGATAACGAATCAATAACCACCCATTGGCTTTTATCATGGTTGCTGAATCAATAATTTACCATCCTACTTATGCTAAGATCTTGAAGTTCTTGGACAATTCTCCCAAGAGAGAAAAGCTCTTTAGATTAGTGGCATACTTGTCTAGATTCTTGACATATTACTCACATAGAATGGGATTTTCCGGGCAAACGGTTGCCATGTTTAAGGAATTGAAGAGTCAAGTGACGTTTTTAAGAAAGGGCATGAGGTTCTTGAAGCCTTTGCATCACTTGGAAACTGCCAGCAAAACCTTTGATAACAAGTTGATGGATCCGATTTTGCAACAAACCACCGTGATTAGAAATTTGGGTTATGCTGGTTATTTGACCATCGACGGATTTATTTTCTTGAAGATGTTGGGATTAATTGAAAAATCCAAGTTTTCCAATGCCTCAACCTGGGCTTCACGTTTCTGGTTACTTGGACTTATTGCAGGGATTGTAAACTCCTTGAGAAGCTACAAGATCAACATCACTAAATTGAAAAACAACCAAGGTGATGAAAAAATCGATGTTGAAGAAGTAAAGGGAAAGCTCTTTAAAGCAAAGAGAAAGTTGATTTGGGACTTGTTAGATACGTTTATTGCATTGAATTCTTTGAATTACTTGCACTTTACTGAAGGAGACATTGGATTGGCCGGTGCCATTACTTCAGTGATGGGGTTGAAAGATTTGTGGGCTGCAACCTAGTTGTTTAGTTAATGAATATTTATCTAGTACTTATGCTTCTGTGGGGCTGTTTGAGCCGATTCATGGATAAACTGCTTTTTGATATGCCACGAATAAAAGAGTGTGCTATATAGACTCCTCTTTATGAAGAGCTCTTCTGTCGTTATCACACTCCTATCCCCAAACCATCACCATTCCTCCCATTCTCATCTCCGTTTTTCACCACAATTTTTTAATCGCCATTGAAAGAACTGGCATCAAACCCCTTATAGTATCCATCCCAGAAGACACCCATAAGTACAGTTTTCAACTCTTCGTTCAATTCCTTCTTGTTGTCTTGGTTATCGATTAGTTGCTTCAATTTCTCGGGAATTTCAATTTTTAACGTCTCTTTGCTACGTGAGTCCTCTCGCTCCGATTCTGGCGGTGAGGGCTTAGTGCGATACAACTCTTTCGCCCTATTCCAGCTGTCTAGAACCATATCGTCGGTCTCCATCGCGATATCACCAGAATTCGCGAGCTCATCCCCATTTAAAGCCATTCTCATCAGCTCATCTCCACAACAACCACTTTGATATGGAGACGAGAATCCACATAGGGAACATATCCAGCAAGCTCGCGGAGAACATTAGTACCTTAAATGACAGGCTAGGGAAATTTGGCGAGATAATCAAGCCTTTAGACATTCATAGTAAGCCTGCTAGTACCCATAGCTTTGGTTTCATAACTATGAAACTAACCAAGGAAAACTACCAGAAAATGAAAAGATCATTACACAATGTTGTGTTCATGGGGATGAAGTTGAACATATCGAAAGCCAAACCCGATTTCACCGTGCAGTGGGAAAAAGACGCTAAACGACTGGCTAATTTCCGTGATACTGCACGTATCCAGGTGGAAAGAAGCAACAGAATCATGGATGCCAGTTCTACCACTCCTGTAAACCCACTTGACAAGTCTATAGTCTCCCTTCGCTTGGGAACCGTCTACAGCAAATCGCCTCACACGTTCAATAATGTCTCCGGTAACGTCAAAAACTCATTACCCACCCAAACCTTGATGGGAAATAAGTCCTATGGTGCATTCACTCAACCAGCAAAATACTATGAACAAGCAAACTCCAAAATTTCAGGCGGAAGTGACATTATACGTGGTCGTATACGGAAAACACCCCGATCGAAATCTGCTCTTAAGTCCCAAACCCTCAGAATCCTAGTGAACGGCTCCCTAAAGCAGTTCAAATCCTACAAGACGAAATTGTGGGGAATGGAGAAGAGTAAGACGGTTAATGATTTGACCTGGAACTACAACAATGGGGTCTGGAAGAGTGGTGATGATCACGTCATAGAACGTGTCAGCTGTGCCATAGATGGGGCTCAGGCAATGAGCTATGGTAAGGATGTTGTTGATACCGATATTGGGCAGAATGTTGACGTTTCAAATGATAAATTGAAATCGTTAGCAGTATTGTCGTCCATTCTTGGCAATTACGACTTTGATAAGCCTGCAGAGAGAGATGGCGATGATGATGATGACGATGATGTGGTAACTGACGAAAAGGGGCGAAAAAAAGTCATCAGATTTGATTACGAAGCAGAAGGGGGTACTCAGCATGACGGTTTAGCGGAAAATTGGGAGTACGATCAGTCAGTGATCGAAGCATTCAAAAAAGAAGCAGAGAAACCTGCTGGCGAAGTTTATTATGATGAAAGCGATGAAGGAAACGAATTGGGTGATCTATTAGGGCCACAATCCCACCCGGAAGACTTCGAAGATAAAAATCCCTCGTCAGAAGGCTTGGAAGAGCTACATGATATAAATAACGATTCAGAAGAGGAACTGCTTGTTCCCGAGTTTGGCCAGCCACCTCCCACCAATAACACCGAAGCATTAAGAAGTTTGTTCAATCCTCAACAACTGAGCTTCAATCTTGACCTTTCAGATGATGATATCGATAAAACGAAAAAAATCGATGACGATGAAGTTATATTGAAGAAACTAAATAAAGATGTGGCACCAGTGCCAGTGATAGATATTCCCGTAAAGACCAAAAGTATTTTCTGGTACCACGACGACTCGCCGTTTTTGCAAACACAGGCTCAGTTAGCCAAGCTTGGCACTGAAGGAACTAAGATAATTTTACCAGGAGAAGGCGATGATGATGTGGTAAATGGTGATGACGATGAGACTCCTTATGAGCAATGGTTCTGGAAAATGAGAGGGGAAATAACCAGGGAATGTAAACGACGTAGACGAGATGTCTTGAGGATTTTGAAGAAAAAGAACGCCAAATCGTTAACTGTATAGAACAAAAAAACCAGTTTTCATTTCCCTCCTTCAAATCTCTTTTGGCGGTCAAAAGCCATCAAGAATCCTATGGAGAGCTATTTCATACCGCTTGTCTGAATAATTTTGGTTTTCAATGACATAATGATATTTCCTGTGTTGCGTTGTCTGGAATCTTATGCTTACGAAAGCCGTAATACTAAGTAAAGTCTTTGCCACATCTTACAGAAATCTTCTATGACTTGCGAGTAAGTCGGTATGAGTTTCACTTTATTGAGATCTCCCGTCTTGATCGGTCGCTTGAGGTTTTCACATGATTTATCATTTCCCTTGAAGAGCCCTTTTATTATGGACGTTTGTTGGTGTGGCTCGAATCTAGGTATTTAATCTCCTTGAGAGATCTCTGCTCAAGAGATTTCGCCTTAGATACGTTTCTACCAAGACCTTCGTGAACGCTTCCTTAGAAGTAGCTATACTTCTATATAAATATCTCCTTCTCCTCACAATCACCTCCTTATTGGTCAAAACGAAATCTAGACTGTAAACCGCTCTGCACACTTCCTTAAACACTTCTTCTATGAACTACCCCTTTCATTGTTATCAGATCTTAAATTTTGTCGTGGCATCATCAGAAAACTTTTCAGATCTTCGAGAAAAAAATTTCACAACAGTTAATAGGTCTAAAGTACTGTGAGGTTTTGGCCGGGACAAAATGGTAGATGGACACTCGAAACGACCAATAATTCGGGAGCCATTCAGTGATCAGCTTGAAATGATTAATATGGCATATGTCGAGCAACAACATCAGCCAACCAACCACTATAAGCGGAAGTACCCCACGAGGAAGTATGCGAATATGTACACAAATTATCACCAACCTCCTGTTCAAAACCAACCACACGTCCTTGGCCAGTCTCAAGTTGTCATGCAGCATCATCTTCAATCTCACATGGTGCCCCAGTCTCTGTCACTGGTGTTTAATCCTCAGTTGGTGTCGAATTATGGGCTCGACTATAAGTCGATCTATGGCGAGGAAAGTCTTGGAGCTAATTTGAGTGCCAATACAGTGAATGGAACTTCAGTGGGTAATGATGCTGCTTATCGCAACGGAAATATTGCCAATGGTGCTACGAATACCACACAAGCGGTGAAATTCGATCCATTCGCTAACAGTTATTCTGGCATTAACTTATCGAACGATTTACAAAGTAACTTGATGACCTTCAAACAGTCCAGTAATATTTGGGGCAACTCCAGCTCTGGCCAAACTGTCAGTGATGCCACGGTCTGGGGTTGAATCCACGGAGTTACACCGCGGAGATAACCCGGGGTCAGTGTCCGGCGAAAATGTAGGAGATTTCAAAAGTGGAGGGGGGGATCAAAAGAGTCATGGGTGACAACGAAGGAATGGTGGATGTGATACAAAAGTGAACATGCAACTCAAATGGGGTGATACGGGGTGTAACCAGTATGTAAGTATAACATGGAGTGTAATGATAGAGGAAATTGGTCATTAGGGGATTGTAGTTTAAATTTTCATGGTTTTGTTTTACTAAAAGTTGGAAAGGATAGGATGGTGAGTTAGTCTAATATATAATATTTATTATCATTTGACCTATTGCCGGACTAGGTAGGTATCAATACCCCTTTGTATATTTCCCAATTGGGAAGTCATGCCTCTGGACATCGCACTTCACGACAAGAATTGAGGAAAAACCGTCAGCGACTCTACACCGGGGCTTCGGATTAGATACACATTATATTAGCGGTAACATCCAACCAGCGTCTGGAATCTACGTGGTGTTGTAGTGTTGTACATTTTACCACCGCTTTTGAAGGTTCCTTAAACGACTCTCCAGTTTGTCGCATTAACGGAGTGAAGCTCAAAATACCAATATTAAGGGGTCTTCCTCAATTTTCAACTCAGTGGTTTTGTAATTTAACTACGGATTTCCCGGTAGGTGATATTCCGTCAGGGTAACTAAACACTAGAGCTTCTTTAGGTTTAATTTTAGTTGTCATTGAACAATTGATTTTGTGTCAACAGCTTATCGAGAGCCGACCCGAAGGTTGATCGGATTTTGCTATTTGGTTTTGCTATCTGGTTTTGCTACCTGGTTATCCAGTTCTGGTATTTGCGGATAGAATATTGCTTCCTACTCCTTGTATTGCACCACCAGCTACTCCGTGCCAAGTACAGCTGTAGAAATAATTGTCAGAAGTGACAGATCGTCGGTGAAATACCACTTTTGCTTTAGGTACTTTTAGGTAGTGGGATACGTTCAACAGAAACAGTAGTGATAATCATGAGCCACCAGAACACTCCCCAGCTTGCTCGCTCGGACGATAAAAAACGAATTGACGGCACCACTACAATAACCGATACGACGGCCACTAATGCTAAACAACTCTTGAACGCCTATGTTTATGATTTTTTAATCAAAAGTAAGTTACCTCAAACGGCTAGAGTGTTTGTTAATGAGGCTGAAATGCCGTACATAGAAGAGGAAAAGCAATCTCCCGGTTTGAACGACGGGAATTCAGGTAATTCCAACAACAGCAATTCGGGAAATTCTGGCAACTCCATCAATAATTTGACACCTCAAAGCCCAACGATATTGCAGTTTCATAAAGAAAACAACTTGCCTCTTCTGAAGGTTTCTATGGATGCTCCTCAGAGTTTTCTATTTGAGTGGTGGCAGGTATTCTGGGACGTATTTCATGCAAAAAATAATCAGAAACATTCTTCTCAATTAGCCATGCAATACCACCAGCTTCAGCTAATGAAACAACGCCAGCAGCTAGAGTTGTCTTCGATGTCCTCGATGAATCTCATCAACCCTCAGTTTAATCAACCAGGTAACAATAGTACAGGTACTATGAACAATGCTATGCAATCTCAGCAACAACGTCTTATGATGCAATACATGTTGAAACAGCAGCAACAACAACAAAATCAACAGTCAGGACAGCCTGGTCATGTTCAGAATCAAAGTCAACAAGTGCTAGGAGGCAATCCTATGCCTCCTTCGCATCCTAATCAAACGGGAAATCAACCCCCTATGAATGTCAACCCCATGAATTCTCAGCAAATGTATATGATGCATAACCATCCTCAAAACGGCATTCAACAGCATGCCCAAACTCAAATGAATAATCTACGTCAACAAGCTGCAGCACAGAAACAAAATGACCACGGGTCGCCCAACCCCAATGGGAACGGACCAAATGGCCCCATTAACCGAATGGGACCGGGCTCTTCTCAACTGGGCCCTTCACATCAAGGACAAGCATCAATGGGTGCTCAAACACCTTATCCACCTCCTGGGTCTCAAGCTTCTACTCCCTATTCTCAACCGATGGGTAATGGACAGATGACGAGAATGAATAACGGAAGAGATCAAGTGCATCTTCAAGGCAATGAACCACCGCAAAATAGAAACAATCGGAACGCCAATGCTCTTCAAGACTACCAAATGCAATTAATGCTATTGGAAAAGCAAAACAAGAAAAGGTTGGATATCGCCAGAAACAGCGGTAGCAACGATCCCAACTTGATCAATACATTGAACGGTGGAGGTATGTTACCACCGAACCATCAATTACAGCAAGCACTAAATAACGGCATGACGGCCAATCCTAATATCAATGGCGGCATACCCATGAATAATCTACCTAATAACATGTCTGGGGCTGTATATCCTAACTCCATTCCTAACCCCATGCCCATTACCATGATGAATGCGTCAAACGGCAACAACGCCACTAATAAACAATCTCCTGTACCCGGACCTTCGCCAGTAATTGGCAGCAAGCCGTCGCCTGGTGGAAATGGGGTCAAGAAGAAGAAAGAGCCGGCGAATAAGCGAGGAAGAAAACCTAGTGTTGTTAATGGTTCCACTTCCAACGTTGGCACTCCCAATAATGCCCCCACCCCTTCACATTTAAAGAAAGAAATCTCCACTCCTTTGACGCCAACGTCAGAGACCCCCAACGAAAATGGTAAACGTAAACGTAAGAATGAGTCACCTAAACGTACCAATAAGCTAAAGAGGGAGAGTATTAAGGAGGAAAACGAAGAAAATGTCAATGATAATAGTAGTTCGAGTTCTCAGAGCAACAATGCCAATGCAGATGGCAATGGTGTCACTGATGATGCAGTTAATATGGCTCCTTCAGTAACTAACTTCCAGGACGGTAGTGATCAGATGTTCTCAATGGACGTATTGGAAAACAGTGGTAACGACAACTTGTTTAATCAGAACAGTCTCGAGGATATTGAATTTGATTTCAACCTGTTCTTAGATGGAAACGTTAACGATGATATAAATAGTTTCAATTGGGGGGGAGTAGATGCTATAGAAGGTGATTCGTGAAGTTTTTGCATTTGTCTCCCACCTCCCCTATTTTACCCATTGGTCTTGTTTTTGTATATTCATCTTGTAACATTAAGGGAACCATTTAATTTCTATGGCACTAATATACATTGTACTATTAGGTCTATTTAGTAGTTTCTGATTCCTTCGTGGGTTTTATTTCTTTCTTTTCCCAAATCTTCTGGTTGTTCCATACGGATAATAGAACCCCAGCAAGAATAGTCACAAGTAAGCCTGAACTCAAACGTGTGGAAGGGTACGTTAGCCAACACCATTCATGAGTAAACCAAACTCCAATACACACCACAAATGGCCAGCTAGTCATATTTAACAAAAAGGGCAACTGCCAACAGTACCAAGAAAGAAACTGATAATGTAACGAACGAGAACAAAGAATGCCGATAACGTTAGTGGTACTTAATATCATCATAATGAGACGGGGACCATTTTCACCATCCACTAATAGATTCCCTGGGGAAATGGTGGAGAAAGGAGAAAACCCGTCCTTCACTAACTGAACAATGGATTTTCCTGTGATCTTAGGCGATAAGTATCTGGTGAAAACAAATGCTAATAACAACGAGATATGGCCAACCAACAAGCCATTGCTGAACTTTTCTGACAAAAAGGTATCCTCAGGCACGAACCTCCAGTTGACAGTCCACTGGTATAAGAACTTCCTATCGAATTTGAAAGCGTTGGTAAAATAAGTCCACCTTAAATACTTTGCTGTTTCATCGTTATATAAGGGTAATAAGAACTTCCAGCCAATAACTAATTGGATAAAAGGTATCACACTAAGTACTAACAAGCTGCTTAATAAATTTTCATTATTCAAGAAGTAAATAACAATGATAAAACCAGGTAAATATAACAATGCGTTCATCTTGACAGAAATCGCCAAACTGTAGAGATCTGACACCACGCAGCTCAGTAAAAGCACAAGCTTTGGTCCTAACTGTTTATGCCACAACGAAATTTGTTGCAACAACAAAACCACCCCAACCATGGCAAGAGTAGTAAACCCGTCGTTGAACAAACGAAGCACGTAGATGGAAATTAGCCTCTTAGACCCTAACAATAACCCCAATGTCCATGGTGGTGCATCCGTATACGTCAACATCGCCATAATCGTGGTGAAGGTGAAAACATAGCTGAATAACGTCTGGGCAGCCAATATATTAGTGCCGTTTTCAGTCAACCAATAGATAAACTGGTATATTTGCACAAAGCCTGCGGGGTAAACAATAGGTCCTGTGTCTCCTGAAATCAAGCTATAGTCCAATTCACCTTCATTTATCAATTCGATCTGTTGCATGTAAGTCTTGAAGTCTATTTCGGTATAGGGCACTTTTGCAATAACCACCTTGGTGATTATTGACGATAAAATGACGACAATTGGACCCACTATAGCTTTTAGTGATGGGTCAAATATGAGACTATGTATACCGTGACGGACGTCTGCAAACACATTCTCCAATGTGAAAGGAGGAAGTTGTTCTGATTCTGGCATCAGTTGTAATTAGGGAAACTGCGAGTAATGAAGATCTCCCGGCGATAAGAGACGGTGGTAAGCTATTATTTTGTTGGATAGATTCTGTGACAAGTAGGATTATTGAAGTGGAATAATTGAAGGCTGTTCGAAGGCTGTCTGTTTATCAGCTCACTTTAGAGGTATAAAATAAAAGGTGATATTAAAGGATTAAAATAAAAGGTGATATTGTTGTAAAATGAGAGGAAGTTAAAAGGCATACAATTCTGAAGTTTCATTTGTGACATAATCATATCACTGATAGATTCAAAGTCAGTTTTTTTTATCTCCTCTTGTCTCTGATTGAAAATGGGAGAAAACAGATTGATGATTAGAATTTATAATTTGGTGATTTTCACGGTTTTTCTCAACAGTTTTTATTTTTAGAGTACGACAAACTAATAACATTTTCAAACTTGCTACTGTGATGGGTTCTTAAACACTGTTTGTAATGGACGGATGGGCGTGCAGGTAAAACTTAACGATGTCAAATCTCGACTCAATTCGGGAGTCAAATCTACTTAAAAACTAGGAATGATTAAGCTGTAAAAATCTAGAAAATACTAGATTGGGAGAGACGGGAGGTTCAAGAGGTAGTTATAGCGTGGAATTAGCCACGGAAGCACCTCATTCCAGGGCAGTTCTATGTTTCGGAATGTGCAGTTGTAAGACCACCTGAGATGTTGTTTAATCAATAGATTTATTCGAAGGTTAAGAGATCTCTTCGTTTTCTCACCACCATTGATAAATGTTTCACAAATGTTTCATTTCATGGTGGTTCAGTTCGTATTCAGTGTTGTTTCATAAAATGCCTCAACCACTAACGCTGTTTCATAAAATGCCTCAACCACTAACACTGTTTCACGAGTGTTTCAACTTCATCTCGTAACATAATACGATATACACACGCACACACACCCTTGGCGACTTCAAAAAATGTGTATGCGATCTGACGCATATATAACGAGCGTACTGACATTATATCAATCCAAGATTAAAGAATGCTGCAACATGAGAAAAAGTACACTGTTGCAAAAGTCAGGGATTCAATGTACCTGGCGCAAGGCTTGATAATTAAGGACGGAATATTTCAACCTGTTTCCTCCGACGCCGAAACGGACGCCCAAACTGACCCACACCACTTTAAACTACCCTGGTACGATAGGAATGTCTGCAAAAAGCTACTCCGTGGCGAGCCAAGTGTCGAGAGCTTTCAATATCAGCACCGGATTTTTTTTAGCTCACTAAGAAAGTTCAATCTTCGACCTAAACTTGGAAATCCTGGAAAATCCACTTCTTTTGTAAAGGGATCCAAATCTGCTGCTGATTTGCTTTTACGTTCCTCACGGCCAATTTGGAAGAACCAAATTGACAACGAACAACTTGAAACTATGTTTAACAGGCTTGATAGCGCTTTGATCAGAAAAGTTAGAGAAGTAACTAGCAACCATGCTTCTTTAGTTCGGAAGTACGGGAACAATCTAGACACGGTTGATCTCTGTGAAGATGAGATGAATCAATTAGATAACTATAATACACTTGATGATATTCGA